>CAOKZL010002467.1:0-207344 GCA_948472985.1 Iguana delicatissima | reverse complement strand
CCTTATCAAATTTTCCCCATAAAGGGACCTTGAGTTTTTTCCCCCAAAACCCCCTTTTCTTTTTTCCCCCAAAATTTTGGCAAGGAATAATAATCTGTTTTCCAACATAAAAACACTACCTCTTTTTTTTTTTCTTACAATTTCCGGGTACTGAGTGTGAGAAAGATCTGTCCTGCCGGGGGCATGTGAAAATTTAAGGTGAATCCTACATGAGATTTTCCCTTCTCCCTTGCCTTTTTGCCAAAACCTTTCCATCACTACTTGGGTATCTCTGGGGGGGAAACCCCTCCCCCTTATGAACACACAACACAGATGTACATATATAGTAGGTAAAGGGGATTGAAATTTTTATTTTATTTCTTTTTCAACTTTTACATACTTTTGGATTAAATTTTGGTTTAAAACATTTAAAAAAAAATGGGAAAAATTTCAAAAGGCTAAGAAGTTAAAAAGCAAAAAAACCATAAAAAATAAAAATAAAACCAATTAAAAAAGAGAAATTTTTAAAAATTTTAAAAAAAGAATGACAAAAAACAACCAAACACATTGTGCAAGACCCATTTCCCCCAAAAAAATCATTGTCCAGTGCCTGCCAGGAAGAAAAGGAAAGGGGGGACCCGCCTTTGGGGAAAGGGGAAATTTGGGAGGTTTGGTGGAGAGCCACTAAAAAAAATTTTCCTGTATTCACCCAAGGCCACCTTTGGGGGTAGGAAAAAAAAGGGCCCCTTTAAAAGTTTTAACAAGGGGGGTTTGGGGACATATGGTCCTTCCATTTAATCGGGACTTTAGCCAAAAAATTGTTTATAGGTCACAACCAACCCCATTGGCCTAGAAGCTCATGATTTTTAATGCCTTTTGCTGTTCTGAAATAAATTTCCAGTAACAATATGGCTGCAAAATGGGGTGAGGGGATTACGTTGGCCAAATTAAAACCCCGCTAAACCATCTTTTAAAAGGTCAGTCTCTGTTCCCCAATTTCTCACTTAAAACCCTCTTTTTTATTTCAGGTTTTTATGGGTACCCTATTGAAGGGGGGGAAAACCCCCGGTTATTTTTACATTTGAGATCTTTCAAGTCAATTTCAAGAGCAAATTTATCATTAAATCCGCCAACGGGGTGAGAAAATGTGAAGAAAGAAATGCTAATGGAAATAATCACCATGAGGGTTTTCCCTGCCAGAAATAAAACATATTGGGTGGGTTTAACAGAGGGGGGACTTCCACTTTTCTAGGTAATAAGAATATTTGGAAATACGGCCCACTTTGTTGCAATCTTCTTACAAAAAAGCTTTAGGGTTTTGGTTTACATTGATTCTTTTTCCCTCCCCCCCAGCCCATGACTTCCCCTGTCAGTGTTCTGTTGCTTTAGAAAATTTATTTATGCATGTCAAAGATGCCCCTGTGGCTGCAAATGGCTCATTTCAAACCCCGGGTTTTTCCCCAAAAAAAGTATTCCCAACTTTGCTGTTTTATGTTCTCTTCAAGGGGGTTTGTATTCAAATTTTAAAAATTACACCCTTCACCCCCTTTCAAAAAATGAACTGAATTCAGTAACTAACGCTGAACATTTGGTTTTGGGGGTTTCCTTTTTTTCGTGAAAATTTTGAACCCGTAGAGGTGATACAACAAAAAACCATTTTTTCTGTGGTGTTTTTCTCATTTGCTATTAAAGGAGCCAAACCATTTAGTGAAAAGCCTGTGAGTAAAAAATTTATGCATGTAATGGGGTCCCAACCCCTTTTTATTCCAACTTCAGCTCCCAGAGGTTGGTTTTTTCCTATCTATATCCAACTTTTCAACCTGTGTTCCTTTCCCCCTTTTTGTTGTTTTTCCCCTTTTCCAGTTTTCCCCCCACTCCATCTGATCTTGTTTTCCCCTTTTTATAGTACACCCAAAAGGATTTTGGGATGGTCACAATACACTAAAAAACAAAATTTTAAAAAACACTGAGAAATTTACAGTACTTTTTTCCTCCGGAAAAAAAAAACCCCCCTTTATTTTAGTGGAACCCTTTTTTTTTTTTGAAATATCCTATATTCCCAAAATTCCCAAATACCCCTTTTTTATCAAATTCATCTTAATCATTATTCACCTGTGCCATTAATTTTTCTTTTTTTTTAATGCTTGTAGGTTCTGATCTTCATCAACCAATCAAATAACCAGGGAAGGGGGAACCAGTGAAAAATTCCTTTTCCCCAAATGGAACCACCAATTTCTAATTGAAAATGGGAAAAACAAGACAGGGGAAAAGGGTGTTCAAATTCATATTATTTTTACATCACAAAGTTCTGGAGGAGATCCTGCCATTAAAAATTTTTAAAGGGGCTTCAGCAACCCTAAATTTAAGAATTATGAGTTGCCTCTGTCTCTGAAGAATGCCCAGCTGGGAGACACTGGACCACTACTGTGCTAAACAAATTACACAGGATTTAGTTGCTGAGGAAGCCAAACATAAAATATTTTTAAGGGAAAACCCAATTGGGGAAAATACTTTTGGGCAAATTTCCAAAGGGTTTTTTTTTGGGGGGAAAACCCTTTTCCCCTAAAAAAAAGGAACCCCAAAATTTGAGGTAATTTTTTTCATGAAAAAAATTACCTAAATTTCTTCTGTCCCATCCCCAGGGGAAAAGGGTTTTCCCCCCGAAAAAAATGGGTTTTGCCCACAAGAAAATTTTCCCCAATTGGGTTTTCCCTTAAAAAATTTTTTATGTTTGGCTTCCTCAGCAACTAAATCACTGTGTAATCTTGCTTAGCACAGTAGTAGGTGCCAGTGTCTCCCAGCTGGGCATTCTTCAGAGACAGAGGCAACTCATAATTCTTCATTCCAGGGTTGCTGAAGCGGCCTTAAAATTCCTTCTCAATGGCAGGATCTCCTCCAGAACTTTGTGATGTAAAAATAATCATGAATTTGAACACCCTTTTCCCCTGTCTTGTTTGTCCATTTTCTTAGAAATTAGTGGTGTCCACTTGGGAACAGGTCAGATTCACTGGTTGCCCTTCCCTGGTTATTTGACTAATGGCTGATGAAGATCAGAACCTACAAGCATTAAAAAAAAAGTAAATTAATGGCACAGGTGAATAATGATTAAGATGAATTTGATAAAAAAAGGTATTTGGGAATTTTCAGATATAGGATATTTCAAAAAAAAAAAAAAGGGTTCCACTCAATAAAGGGGGGTTTTTTTTTTCCGGAGGAAAAAAGTACTGTAAATTTCTCAGCTTTTTTTTAAATCTTTGATTTTCTTAGTGTATTGTGACCATCCCAAAATCCGTTTGGTTACTGGGGGAAAAGGGGAAAACAAGATCAGATGGAGTGGGGGGAAAACTGGTAGGGGAAAAACAACAACAGAGGGGGAACAAAAGGTTGAAAGTTGGATATAGATAGGAAAAAACCAACCTTTTTCTGGGAGCTGAAGTTGGAATAAAAAGGTTCCCCCTCTTATTACATGCAAAAATTTTTTTACTCACAGGCTTTTCACTAAATTTGGTTTTGGTTCCCGGGGAATAGCAGAATGAGAAAAACACCACAGAAAAAATGGTTTTTGTTGATCCCCCTTACGCTTCAAAAATTTTCACGAAAAAAAGGAAACCCCCAATTCCCGTGTTCAGCGTTAGTTACTGAATTCAGTTCATTTTTTGAAAGGGGGTGAAGGGTGTAATTTAAATTAGAATAGCAAGCCCCCTTGAAGAGAACATAAAACAGCAAGCAGTTGGGGAGCTCGCTGTTGTTTTGGGGGATACCTGGGGAAAACTGCTTGAAATGAGCCATTTGCAGCCACAGGACATCTTTGACATGCATAAATAAATTTTTCTAAAGCAACAGAACACTGACAGGAAATTTGGAAGTCATGCGGGTGAGGGAGGGAAAGGGGGAAAAAGAATCATCTGCAACCCGGAAATTTTTTTAGTGCAGACAGCAATATAGTTTTGCTTTAAAAAGATTGCAACAAAGTGGGGCCATATTCCAATATACTTCTTATTACCTAGAAAAGTGGAAGTCCCCCCTCTGTTAAACCCACCCAATATGTTTTTGTTTTCTGGCAGGAAAAACCATCATGGTGATTATTTCCATTAGCATTTCTTCTTTCACATTTTCTCACCTGTTGGCAGATATTAATGATAAATTTGCTCTTCAAATTGACTTGAAAGATCTCAGAGATGCTAAAAATAACCGGACTGTTTGGTTTTCCCCTGCCTTCAATCCCACTCCCACTTCTATGAATCACCTGAAATAAAAAGAGTAGGATTTCCCCAAGTGAGACTTGGGGAACAGAGACTGACCTTCAATGATGGCTCTGAGCAGTATGTTAATTTGGCCAACGTCATCCGTCACCCCAGTTATGCAGCCATATTGTTACATGCGATTGACTACAGGGACGCACAACAGCTCCATCGGCTGCAAGTCAGCTTCTAGGCACGATGCAAGGTGTTGGTTGTGACCTATAAAGCATTATATGGCTGATGTCCAGATTATTGGAAGGACCATATGCTCCCCTATGAGCCTGCCTGTATGTTGAGATCTTCTAAGGAGCCCTTTCTGCCTATTCCTCCACCCTCAAAGGTGCACTTGGTGTGAATACAGGAGAGTATCTTTTCAGTGGCTGCTCCCACAGAGCCTCCGGAATTCCCTTCCCACAAAGGTTGGACTGGCTCCCTCCTTCCTGTCTTCCTGGCAGGCACTGGACAATTGATTTCTTGGGGGAAATGGGTCTTGCACAATGTGTTTGGTCTGTTGTTCTTGTCATTGCTGTTCTTTTAATTTTAATAATTTCTCTTTTTTAATTGGTCATAGTTATTTTTTATAGTTTTATTGCTTTTTAACTTCTGTAGCCTCTGAATTTTTAACTATGTTTCTTTTAAATGTTGTAAGCCAACTTGAGTCCAAAAGTATGTAAAAGTTGAATAGAAATAGAAATAATAACATACAATCACTGTGTACCTACTATATATGTACATCTGTGTGTGTGTGTGTATACAGTAAGGGGTCAGGATCCTTCCCAGAGATCACCCAAGTAGTGATGGAGGCTCTTGCAAGGCAAAGGCAGTCAAGGGAGAGGAGCATCTCATGTAGGATTCACCTCTGATATACCTACACATGCCCAGGCAGCAGTCTACTCACACTCGTGAGAACAAGGAAATCTCAGAAAAAGAAAAGAGGTAATGCTTTTGCATGTTGGAAGACAGATAAGTTATGGTCCATTGCCGATTTGGAGGAAAGAGAAAAGAATATCAGGTAAACAAGCTCAGAGCTCCTTCATGGGGAGAAAAAGTGTTGATAGAGGACCTAGCTCAGTCCTGCAAATCAGGACTATAACAGAATTTTAATAGCTGGTGTGGGAAATTTGAAAGAAAAGTCATTAACCGGAAAAGAAATATTTTAGATATGTCTGTCTTATTGTTATCCTCTCCAGATCAACCTCTCCCATTATTTCTTTTCTTTCCCAAAAGAGGACAGAGAGCTCTGTTAAAGACATTTACAGTATTTTAGCAATGTGTATAGTTGTGGAATTAACTCAAATGAAAGCAAAAGTACCTCCAGTTTGTAAAATAAATACTACACTGTTATTCTTTTTTGTCTTTTTCCTGTAGCTAACTGTCCTTGACCTCCTGCCATGCCTGAATGCTCCTGTACTTTCCTCTAGTCAGTGTAGTGAGGCCCTGCAAATCACCAGCAATATGATTTGTACTAGGATCTTGGAAGGCGGCAAAGACTCTTTGCCGAGTAGAAGTACCTATACTTATTTATTCTTCTTTTCTTCCTTCTCTTCAATCCCTCAGCCTTCCTTTTCTTTCACCCAGTAAGGAACATGGCAATTTCAGCATTTAAGGGACATTACTGGCAATTCAGGATTAAGGACATGGCAATTTCAAACAGGTTGCCTTTCTCCTTCCACTTGTCCCTTCATCCTTAGCTTACTTCGTTGCTGCAAAATTGGGTGCAAACTTGGGAGAGAGTAGTTTGCACTCAGTTAACTCAAGAAGCAGGAGGGGATGGGTACCCTCCCTTTCAGCTTAGCAAAAAGAAAGTGTTGCAGCCTCTCCTATCTTGTGTGTTCTTCCCCATTAATCCGACCACCCCCACCCACGTGAAGCGGGTGGGGGCTGGGCTTGCCAGGCCATCCTCCTGCGAGAGGAGAGCAGGCTGAAGGGGGCGGGGCGCCAAGGCTCTGTTTAGGGCTGCCCCGCCTCCCCTCCAGCCTCTTCTTCGGAATTGCAGCGAGGAGTGGACGTAACTGCCTGGAGCACAGCCGACCGCGTGGTCGGCGAGCACCATTTTTAGCGGCCTAACGGTTCAGCGACAGTCCAGGAACGGGTGGTTATCCCCCCCAGCGCCACCCTCCAGCTCCTGGAGGCATCATGGCCGCTTAGGGACTTTGATCGCTCACGTGGCTGCGGCGGGGGAGCAACCCCTCGCTGGAGTCGGCTGAGCGGCACGCTGCCGGCGTCCCTCCCCCTCCTTGCGGCGCAGCAGGGCTGAGAAGGACAAGAGGTAAGGAGAAAGGGAGGGGGTGGCTCAGGCCTTCAGATCGCCCTACCTCCACCAGCCTGGTGTCCTGCGAGGTGCGAGGGAGGAACTGGATTTGAGGTCGGCATTGAACGGCTCTTCCCCATCCTCCCTCCTGTTCGCCCCCAGCTTGCGTAGGTACTGTTGAGGCGGACAGGGGTGTGTGTGGTTTTCTTTCCGTCCGCAGCCAAGCCCATACGGAGACTCCTTTCGGCACATTAGGCGAAGGGCGGAGGGAAGGCCCTGGGACATCTAGCAGGGGCGTCTGGGGCTTAAAACGACTTTTAGATGACGGGGGATTACTGAGTTCAGGGTTTTTGAAGGTCCAATGGCCTCTAAGCAGGCTCCAGGGGCTTCGGGGGAGCCGAGCAGCCACCGAAGCAGGGGGCTGCTGCACCCAGGGGGAGTCACGCCACCAGAAGAGGCCCAAGCGTGCTGGGGCCTGCTGGCTTGGTGCCAGTGGCCTCATCTCGGAGTAGGATGCCGGGCTTCGAGGATTTGGTGGCTGCCATCTTTGAGAAGCTCCAGGCTATTGAGAAGAACAGGCAGTCAGCGGGACAGGGTGGGGAAAGTGATGAGCAGAGGCAGCCCCATGCCCAATACGTGCAATTAACCAGATTTTGGTGCGGTTAATGCCATTAGAAAGGACAAGGAGGGGGCGAGAGGCTGGTCAAATGATATCCAGAGAGCCGGGAACAGTTTGGCTGCGCAGCGCAACATTGGGATCTTGGGCATGGGAGAGGCTCGTACAGAGGAAGATGTATCGGGTAGTTGTGCTGGCTGGGGATGCAATGTTGGTTGGGCATGGCCATGGACCTTCCCTACCCCCCGAGGAACATGGTGTGGGCCCCTCCTGGAGGTTTTCCGGCACCATTGGCATCCTCTTCTCCTTTGGCCTCAGGGGATAATTGTTGGCCCTCACAGCAGCAGGAAGGGGAGGCAAGCCAGTCCCAGGAGGCCACGGGTTCTACTGGCAGTGGTTGCTGGATCACACTACTCAGATAAGGATAAGGACAGGGCTGTGGGCCCCGATCCAGAGGCTGAGGGGCAGTTCGCGGTTTTGGATGAAGCCTCGCTACTGCTATGATCGGAGGATACGGAAGGAGAAGGAAATATGTTGATTTGTTCTCTCTTTTGTATTGGGAGTTAGACAAAAAGGAGAAGGATGAGCTGGATGCGACTAAAAAGGAAGTTGACAAAGGCATACAGATGATCAACTGGAATAATTGGTTTACGGGCTATTCTTTTTACATGGATGTTATTGTTAAGGCCCAGCCTTCGGCACATTACACTGGTGTGTTCAATACGATTTTCAGGGCGGCAGGCTTGGTTTCAGAGAATGGATGACTGCATCTGATCAAAAAGTCGGCGCGGGCTGCAAAGCAGCCCAACCTGCCACTGAGGACAAGATCATAACCAGAATTGTGGATGCAGACATTAACAAGGCTCCCGCCTGTTTTCCGGGGAGAGGTCACAATCAGACACCCTGGAACTAATAAGCCTGGAGGGCCACCGCACACCAGGGTTCGCCGGAGCAGACACAATTATGCTGGGAGTTTGGGACCAAAAAGACTGTATGCAGGCACCCCTGTAGATACAAGCACCTTTGCGGGATCTGCTGGGGACCGCATTCCGCCCGCAACTGCACAAGGGAGAGGAGAGACAGCCAAGAGAAGATGGAGAGTCGGTACTGGACCTCAGACATCGGTCACAAAGGGTCCAGCCCAGGGATTTCAGTCGATCCACTACTCCCTGGCCAGATGTTGGACCGAGCTGCGGCACAATCTGTGCTTGGAGGCTTTCCAAAAATTTTCAGGATTCCTGGTGTGGGGCCTCGTAGGGTCTTTATGGCTAGTAACCTTCAGGTGAGTTATAGGTAGAGAGCACATAGTCAGGAAAAAATCAGAAGGAGGTAGCAGAGGGCAGGGTTTTGGGCCCTTTCGATGAGCCTCCCACTCCCAATGTTAGGATTTCCCACTAGGTGTAGTTGCCTAAGAAGCTCCCAGGTGAGCTTAGGAGGTTCGGCCAGGCTGCTTACCCTAGAGGGAGCCTTACGTTAATGATGCTATCCCTGCTGAGTTTGTGTCGGTCAGGTACACTTCCTTTGATGCAGCAGTTCAAGTGGTGCGTAGGCAAGGGGTGGGCCAGGGAACTTAAGTTAATTCGGACATCAGTCGGCTTTCCGCCCCCTGCTCCCCAGTCACCCGGCTGACTTTTGAACTTTTGGGTTTTGCATTTGAAGGAAGTTTTTATGTCAATCGTGCTCTCCTATGGGGTGCTCAGTGTCGTGTTCTGCCTTTGAGATGTTTCACACCTTTTTGGAATGGGCCATCAAGAAGAAGTCAGGCCTAGGGGCATCATGGGGTTTTACCTGGATGATTTCTTGTTTGTTGGTTGGCGGGTTGAGGGTAGTGTGAGTTCTTCTTGTTGGCCGAATTCACATCTCTTATGGGTGAGTTGGGTTGTCTTTGGCTCACAGAAGCAGAGGGCCCTCACAGCACTTACATTTCTAGGCATAGAATTGAATCAGTCAATCAGTACTGTGATCCTGCTGCGTTGGGGTTGGGACATGGGTAGGATTTTCCTTGGCAGACGTAAAGCAACTCCTAGGAGAATCGCCGGAGATACTTGGACATTTGAACTTTGCCTGCAGGGTAGTGGCACCCGGCAAGACGTTTCTTAGGCGGCTGTGCGATGCCACTAAGGGGGTCACCAAGCCGCATGATCAGATTAAAGAACTACAGGGAAATGAAATTGGACTTGAAGGTGTGGCAGGAGTTCCTGGAGAAAAATCGCGGTTTATAACTTTGGCTAACGGAGAATCAAAGCTCAGATGTTTTAAGTACATCGGATGCAGCAGGTCCATTGGTTTTGGAGTCTTCTTCAGGGGTAGGTGGTGTGCGCAGAGATGGCCTGAGAGTGGGTGGAGGCGGGCCTCACAGCAGTATTCACGTTCCTGGAACTCTTACCGAATACATGGTAGCAGTTCACATCTGAGGCACCGTGGGTTGGCGAATGCATCGGTGCATTTATCGTGCGATAACCAAGCTACAGTCAGGGTTATTAACTCTCTTTCCTTCTAGGTCACAGCGCGTCATGCGTTTGGTCCAAGGGCTTTCACGCTGCAATGTCTCCGTTATAACATCATCTTTACAGCTGTACACGTGGCAGGCGTAGATAATTCCTTGGCTGGCTCTCTCTCTAGGTATGCAGATGGATCGTTTCAGAGAGCTGGCACCGAATGCAGCACCTCTTCCAGAACCAATGCCCTCTACGAGCTATTCAAACTATGGTGGGGTGAGGTGACACAGATGATTGGTATGTCAATTGCGCCCAGTACCAAAAGAGAGCTTATCTAAGGTCAGCTGGAGACTTGCTGGTTTCGGGGGGCTAAAGGGTTGCAGGATGGCCAATTGCCGATCAGGAGTCATTGTTTGAGATACTGTGTCCTTGAGCAAGCTGAACTTATACTCAGCAATCTCTTCGTCTTTCAATTATCGGCCTGGCTTTTTGGTCCAAGTTAAAGGGATTGCCTGACCTTACCGGTGATTTTCGGGTCGGCAGAACTTTTGGAAGGGTGGAACCGGCACAGGGACGGTCTGGGACAGCAACAGCCGCTTTCCCGAACATCCTGAAGGGTTTGGTACGCATAGCGCTATATGCTCTTCACCATAAGAGGCTACATTGTCTCATGCACAGCGGCTCTTATGGCCTCTTTGGGGCTCTCAGGGTGAGTGAGCTGGTAACCAAGCAAACGGGACACAGGGCAGGGCATTGGAATTTTCGGATTTGACCTGGGGCGGGCATTGGGTAAGTCTGAGCATAAGGGGCTCCAAGACGGACCAGACCCACGCGGGGGCGATGTGGTAGCACTTGAGAGGTGCTCTGACCCCGGCACTATGCCCTGTCAGAGCTATCAAAGGCTGCACTGCTCGCCGGACACAGAAACCTTTTTCTGCATGCTGATGGTAAGGCTTCAGGTACACAGATTCTGGACCGTAACGAAGAAGGCTTTAGCTCATTTGGGTCTACAGGGCAACCGCTCAGCCGCATCATTCATCAGGGGCAGGCTTCCACTGCGGCCTGGATGGGCTTGACAGTAGGAGATATTGAGAGGATTGGGAGATGGGAGATCTCCGGCATATCGGCGCTATGTTAGGCCGATCCAACAGTGCTAAGGTTTTTTGTCTTCAGAACGACCTGCTTCGGGGGAGGAAGCGAGTGCTGATCTGTGGTACAACCATTCATATTTCTGGGCGGAGCGGCATGCTCGTGGCAGTCACCTGGGCTCAAACCTGGCATTGGGAGATCATGCTTCCATACAATGGCTGGGCAGGAGGGGGCCTTCGGTGACCGGTTGTTACCTACGCTGTATGGTGAGAGCTGTGGGCCCTCCGCCTGACATGCTGGTCATTGGCCTGGGGGGTAGTGACCTTGGACTTTTGAAAGGCAAGGCCTTGATTTTGCCATCACGACATGCAGCACATTCAAAACACATGGCCTCACACTTCCATTGCTTGGTAAGTGACTCAGGGGGAGAGAGTGTGGGGTGGGGGAGGTGGTCCCTCGAGCCATTGGAGTTTGCCCCGCCCGGTGAACCGGGAAATTCGCAAAGCCATGGGCGGGCTTGGGTTACTTCACACAATGACATTGTTTTTGACAAATCGGAGCTGTACAAGCCAGATGGGGTACACCTATCAACCGAGGGCATTGAAATATTTCTGTGCGATTTGCAAGAAGGAATTGAGTCATCCTGGAGGGGGAGTTGGAAATCAGCTAAGCGGATGCTTGTCCTTATCCATGGCTGGTGAGGGGGGGGGGGGTCCATGGGTTTCGGCGTCTACCTATGGCACCCTTTGGTGTGGGATAAAGACTATCCTTAGAGGAGGGCCAGGGACTAGCCCTTACTGGCTTGAGCCCGGGAGCTCGATTTTGGGCTCACCTCCAGGACAGGGGCCAGCCAAGGTTCATGGTCCACTTTTGGGCTTGGACTTTGGGGCCTGGTATCTCGTTCTGCGGCCAGGGGGAATGGTCTGAGGCTGACTCTTGCCCTGGTCCACCCAGGTTGGTGCCCCCCCTTCTTTTCAATAAACATCATGTGCACACTCAAGTCAGGAGTCCAAGTCCAAGTTCAAGTTCAAGTTCATGTTCATTACCATTGTATGTTAATTAGGCATATTAATAAATTGCCCTTAGTTCAACCAATTTCCTGTGTGTCAGTCTGCCTCATTTCGTGGGTGGGCGGCAATAACTTTTGCTGTCTTGACCACATTCTGATGTTGCTTGGTCATGTATTTGAGTTTTTGGAGGGTATGTGAAAGGTGAGATGTAATAAAAGTTGGTATTGGTATGAGTCATGGCCTGGACCTCCGAGGGTCTTTAAGGTGTTTATACGTGTATTTCATAGGGGTCTCTACAAGTCAAAGTCAATCTGACAACTAGGTGTACAGAAGTGTTATCGTGTACTACAACAAACAGGACTAATGTTTTCTCTTTTTTTCTTCCCTCTGCGGGAAAAAAAAATAACACTATAGTAAAAAATTATGTATTTTGTCATGTAACTACAGAAAAGGTCTATGATGTTACCTCAGGGTCCATCGTAACTCTGGCTTGATGCCTCTCCGTTGGCCAGTCCTTGCCAGTTTTGAGGTGGGGAAGGAAATCGATGGTCTGATGCCATGGTGGAAAATGTGAGCAACTAGGAGAAGAAACATTTGAACAATGGAAGAATGAACCAGAGATGTGGACAGATAATCCATGTTGGGAGCAGTGGATAATGTTAAAGAATGAGAAAAGATTTCACACTTCAGGAGGTTATATGGAAAACAAATTAACTCCTTAAACATGATGTACATGCTGATCCTGCTTATCTGAACATCCATTATCAAAGCAGATTTTTGGCACTTCAAAAGGCACATAATCATTTAGTAATCTGAAATTAGCATGCAATCATAATAACATTGTGAAACACAATACAAGATACTTGACACAAATAGAAAATGACAGAGATAAAAACAAAATGTACAGATATAAAAAGAAAAATTAGGGAAGTTTTTTATATTTTAACTGCAATCCAACTATTTCTGCATTTCCCCATTTAATTTATATCAAACATAAATATTGATGTTGGTTGTTTGTATAATAGCCACAGACACTTTCCGCCCTTCTGTTAGTAATTGTTTCCCCTTTCTGTTTAGTCAAGCCCCTATTTTTGTTTTGAAACGTTCTTTCCTATGAGACGTCTCATGTGGAGATACCCAAAGAGGTATTCTGGTGAATAATTTGTCTCTGTACTTTTGCCAAATCCTGAGAAGTGGTGTTCTTGTTTGATAATTATTGAGCTTCTTGGCATCCTTGATGTCCTTACTTTTCCCATACCATATATAGGCATAGAATCATAGAGTTGGAAGAGACCACAGGGGCCATCCAGTCTAACCCCCTGCTATGCAGGAACACATATCAAAGCATTCCTGACAGATGACCATCCAGCCTCTGTTTAAAAACCTCCAAAGAAGAAGACTCCACCACACTCCAAGGAGGCAGTATATTCCACTACTGGACAGCTCTGACCATCAGGAAGTTCTTCCTGAGGTTCAGGTGGAATCTCCCTTCCTGCAGCTTGAATCCATTGCTCCTTCTCCTAGGACCTTTCCGCATGCCATTTTTGAAGCAAGAGGACTCCTTGAGCCCTCTGCATGACACACTCACATTTAGACGATGCTCAAGGGCCTGACGTGGACTGCGCACGCATCTTGTCATTTTCGGCTCAAAGCCGAAAATGCTGCGCAGTCACGCATCGCTCCAGCGCCCCGCATGCACTTACCTGGTGTGTGGTGCCTCGGGAGCTGGGCCAGTCACGCATCCTCTCCTCAGTGCAGCCTGGGAGGTCCCAGGCTGCACTGCGAATGGAGGAGGTAGGGGACTCACGCGATGAGAAAGCTGCTGCAGAGCCCAAGCAGCCGGGACGCAGGAGTGTTCCTCCCAAGGCTTCTCGCAAGAGAACTCCAACCCAGCAGCGCGAAAAGGTAAGGTGCAAAAAGAGTCTAGTCTCTGGAGCAGCAGAAAACAAGCCCGCTCTCTCCTCGACATGACATCCCTTCAAATATTTAAACATGGCTATCATGTCCCCTCTTAACCTTACATTCCATCCCAGTTGTAAATTGGAAGCTTCCAAATGTAATATTCTTTTATCCACATCAAAGTTTATGCATGATAGCACAGTCTTAAGGTAGGAAGTCCTCTTCACCTCTTTGGCATCTTACCTTACTTTCCATTTTACACTTGTTTTTTAATTCCCCAAACTACACAAATTTAGATAAGTCTTAGTTCCATACATTGAAGATAGGTTCATTTGTTAAAACTGGTATGTTCTGGAACAAAAATATCATTTTGGGCAACACATTCGTTCTGTTTGCCGAGATTCTTCCTAGTAATGATAGATTCAATTTCTCGCATTTTTGAAGATATTTACAGAGTTCATTCCATTTTTTTTATCATTAGGATCAAACAGTTCTGAATTTCTCTTTTATTTAAGTCTATGCTCAAATTCTGACTTTCTTTTCTACCTTGAAATTAGATCTTTGGAGTAACTCCAATTCTTCTTTATACATCATATTTTTGTTATCATTGCTATTTTTTTTCTTTCTTTATTTTTAGTCCTGTGGTTTCTCCATAGTCTCCAAGTATTTCCAATAGTCTCTCTATGCTTTTTAGAGGATCATCCAATGAGATCACCAAATCATAACAGCTATTATAACAGCTACTATTTTGTCTTCTTGTCTTTCTGCATGAAGAATTTTATGTTTAGCTTCCTCAGCAGTTATCACACTGTGTAATCTTGCTTAGCACAGTAGTAGGTGCCAGTGTCTCCCAGCTGGGCATTCTTCAGAGACAGAGGCAACTGGTAATCCTTCATTCCAGGGGTGCTGAAGCGGCCTTGAAATTCTTTCTCAATGTCAGAATCTCCTCCAGAACCTTCTCCTGTAACAATAATCAGCTGAAGCCGGGTATCCTTCCCTCTTTCCTGCTTGTACCAGTACATGTAATGATAATCGGTTCCCTTCTGAGAACAGGTCAGAGTCATTGATTCCCCTTCCCGGACCATCTGATCTGGAGGCTCTTCAAGTGCAGAACCTGGAAAGGAACACAAGAGTGTAACACTGAACTAGAAGACTTGGAAATGTAGGGACCTGTTAGAATTTCAAAAACATGATTCATTTTTAAATAGTTAAGGTCCAGCTAACACTGGAAATCATAAAGCTGAAGGCTGTAGTCCTATATACTGGGGAATAGTTCCACCGAACAAAATACGACTTACTTTTTAACAATGTCGTATAGGACTATATTGTAAAACGTGCTATTTCTATGACAATACCACAGCCAATTCACAAGTTTAGAATATAAAGAAACACACAAAAGGATCTAGGATTAAGAAAAAAATTGATTTTGTTTTTCACAGTTGCAGATTCTGTCTAGAAGCCAAATTTAAATTTCTGTCTGAAACCTCAGCATCTTGGTGGCCCACAACTGTGTTCTGCACCAACCAAATATGAATCACATTGCTGGTACTACCACACCTTTATTTTTAAGGCTTTCATGGATTTTTCACTTCTCTCCCTTCCAAAAAAAAAAAAAAATCTGCTTGATCTGAGACAATAATGCAAATGATACTTCAGTTGCATGATCTTACATTTCTTTAACAATGATTATATGGGCATGCAACAAGTAGAAGGAGTTCCATCATATTTCCATTTGAGGAGAAAAATACATCCCAGATCTGAAAAGGTTGTAGATCACTGATTCAGTGATGGTGGCAAATCACTTACCTGATGAGAATAATAAAACAGCAAGCAAATGAAGGGCCATTGGGGTAATGGGGCATTCACCAGATATTGGAGTGACTGGGCCAGCTGCAGAAACAGTAACAGGAACATCTTTGACACCCCACAGGTGGCTAATGCTACAAAATGCTGATGTCAGAACAGGAAGTTTTGTGGAGGGCAAGAATCTTACAGAAGCCACTTAAGCGGGGGGGGCATTGTTTAGAGGCAATATCATAATAATATGCATTAACTGCTCATCCAGCCCAATTTCCATAAAGGTTTCCATAGAGAGCTCTCCAATGAGGCAATGCAAGGATTAATAGGCAGCAAATTTGCTCTTGCGCATAGAGACACTCTTTCCATGCCTCTGCAACTGCATCTTCTATATCTTTAGGGCCATAGAAAAGTGCCATTTGATTTCTGGCCAAGGCACCAAAAATCAACAGTGGGTCTCTGTCTAACAGCCATGACAGTTCATGCTTGAATTCCCCATTTATATTTGGCTTCCTGCTTGGGAAACTAGTAGATGACAGTGTTTCTCAGCTGGGCTTTCTCCAAAAACGGAGACAATGTGTAATTATTTGCCAGGGGTCTTCGGAGTTGAAGCTGCTGAAGCTTTTTCTTGCTTGCCTATACATGTAAAGATGGCAAGCTTTCACTTAGCTACAATTTCAGACAACTGATGAGCCCGTATGACTACCATGTCTAGGAACTGATGGAGAGCAGAATGTATGTGGATAGTTAAAAATTAAGAGTTGCAAATATAAGAAGATGAACTGAAAATAAAAGGGAATGCAGCTTCAAAAACAGGAGTTGGCTTGCAGTTATCAGCTCTTAATTTCAAAGGATGAGCATGATAAGGAGTCCCAGTCATTGATTTGTGATGTTGAATGCATTTCAGCAGAAGCAGCGATGTGAACATCTCTCTGTCTTATTTTTGTTGTTTTTCTGACAATCCCAACTTTCTTATTTTGTCTCAGTTCTATATTAGTTTGCAACACTCTTTTTTTCAAAGGGAAGTGGTCTGTATTTGTTCATTATGATTTTTCTAGGGTATATGTATTTATTGACTTACACGTGGTTACATAATTTTCCCGTTGGCAAAAGCTCTGTGCACAGTTTCCAAAATGCACGGGTTTAATCATGCACATCTTTCAAGGTACAATATACTGATTTCTGAGGCAAGATGTGATGTAATCTATTACAAATGCCAGGAGACACAAAAATATTATTTTTGTAGGGAGCTTACATGCCTAGAGTGTTTATGACGTGTTTTGATACATCATTGCCCCCTACTGGAAATAATCAGTTAAAGAGCCTCATCAGAGCTTCTGTCAACAAACAATTAAGAGAAATGGAAGGTCCTTATTTGGTCACACAGGGCAAGTCACACTATCTCAGCCTCAGAAGAAGGTACCAGCACACCCCCTCAGAACAAATCTTGCCAAGAAAACCCCACAATAGCATCGCTTCAAGTCAGAAATTACTTGAAGGCACCGAACAACTGCAACACATCTCTCCTAGCTCCATCCTCCAGGTTTCTTAATTCCCAATACTTGCTGTGCAGAGAAAGGGGGGGGGGTGTTTCTAGGGACTTAGAATCATAGAGTTGGAAGAGACCACAACAGCCATCGAGTCCAACCCCTGCCATACAAGAACACACACTCAAAGCACCCCCAACAAATGGACATCCAAACTATGCTCCCCTCCATCTGCACTTTCCCTGTCCAGCAGTTCACTTTTTGAACATATTTCCACCTACATTGGCCCTGGAAGACTAGATTGAAAGAGGATCCTGTTGAGTAACACCCGCAACACTCACACTTTCCTTGCTTTAACTAATGGGGGGATGATGATGATGATGATGATGATGATGATGATGATGATTTTATTCATTTATATCCTGCCTTTGTCCTGATAATGGGACTCAAGGAGGCTAACAATCTTAAAACAATACAAATTCAAAAACAATAGAAAACATTCATACAAGTATAAAGATAAGGATTTTAAAAAAAAATTAAAAATATGAAGTTAAAAACATTAGACTTGAAAAACAGTAAAATACAACAAAAGACATTCAAAGACTGTACAAACATTAAAAACAGAACTGCACAGCATTAGAAGCTCAAGCCTAGTCAATTTGTAAAAGTCTGGCAGCCAGTGGTGTAGACGCGAGTCGATTGACTCGGACTCAAGTTGGACTTAGGTCGCTTCAGTGACTCAACTTGGACTCGAGTCAACCATTAATTATGCACTGACTCAACTCTACTCAAGACTTGTATATTTTTAGTGACTGACTTCCTGCCCTTCGTTCAGTAACATAATACATTCATCCAGAAACCTTACGACTTTGAACATGCTTCCATCTCTTTTTGCCTACTGGTCACATAACAATCTCTCTCAAGCCCAAAGTGTAGCCACATTTCTCAGAGGGGAACAGCAAACAGGGTAGCCAATGGGCTTGAGGCAGGTTTGAGGTCTGCTCAGCAGCCTGTCCCCATTGCATTTTGGAGGAGTCTTCTAAAACTTTTCCTAAGAGCAGAAGACAAGACTCGCCCCCAGAGTGCAGGGTGTATTTCTCAAAGAGGAATAGCAAATGTGTTAGGCAACAGGCTTAAAAAGAAAGATCCTTCCTTCTAACCCTTTTGAAGCTTCAGTAATGGGGAGTAAGAAGGATCCTATTTCCCACTTCTGAAAAAGCTTCCAGCTTCAGAAATGGGAAATAAGAAGGATCCTATTCCCTACTTCCGAAGCCGCAGGCTCTTTTATGCCCATTGGCACAAAAGCCTCCAGCTTTGGGAAGGGGGAGTAAGAAGGATCTTATTCCCTACTTCTGACACTGCAGATAGCAGAATCGCAAATGTGGAGGATCTACTCTGTTTAAATTATTAAAGCTGATTATATTTGACTCTGTCCAGAAGTTCTGAAATATAGATTTGGGTAAAAAGTTGGCTCCCAGACAGCCAGATATAATATAGGATAGGGTGCTATAAAGGCATACTTTATTTAACGATATAGGTGTATTCCTGGGCATTACATCTTTAATCGAAAATTTGGTACCAGAGGCAGAAATAATAGGAAAAGAGTAAAGATAGGTTCCTACACCATCCAAAATAAAAAAGCACTTCACTTGAAGACTTCTTCCAAAACGCATCCTGGATGACTTAATACTATTTCCATTTTGATGGTCTAACTTAGGCCATTTCTGCAAGATATCGTTGTCCAGCACTGGGGACAAGAGACAGATGGGACCCAGATAACAGTTCTGCATAGTGCCATCTGTGTCTGTCCTTCTCCCATCCTCAGGTGGCGCAGTCGCACTGCAAATACTTGATGGGTTCTCCTCTCAATGACTGGCAATCATGCCACCATCTTGCTCCTCACCCACACTTACTTGAGTTGTGAAGGATCAGGAAGTGCAATGGCTGTGTTTTGTGCCCCAGCACAGCCTGGGACAGTACCTGGCTGTGCTGCAGAAGCAACAGGCAGCCAGTGCAGAGGGGAGCGCACTCCCCTCCAAGAAGAACCTCTACCAAGATCGCTGCGAGATGCAGCCGGGATCTAGTAGGGTGCGAAATGGGACTTAGAGATCTATGCTGTTTTAATATGTTGGGAGTAATTGGTGAGGTAGGCTTATCTGCTGTCCCTTTTTCTCTCTGTTTTGCTGCTCGTGCATGGTCAATAAGAGATTCCTGAGGCAGCTGTTCTTCTCCTTGCCTTTTGTAGGCAGGCACAAATTGCTGCAGTAGGATTAGCTAGAGCAGAATCCTGCTCTTTCCGAGCTGGACTTTTATTTATTGTATTCTTTACATGTTAGTGCAACTTGACACCAAAAGTCTAGGTTTTTCCAGGCCTTGTTCAGCATCCTCCCAATGCTGATGCTGCTAACAAGTTTCTAACTAAACAGAGGTCAAGGAGGAAAAAGGGGACCAGAGTGGGCACAGAAAGACTTGTAATAAGAGCTTCTTTGTCAGAGTTTTGTTAAGTGAGATATGCCTATACTTTTAATAGTGGTTATAGAAGAGAAAATTTCAGCAGGTATTGCTTGAACAGTAGAGGATGAATTAGAGCACTTGGAAGTCTGCTGTGGCCATTGGCAAAGCTCTTGCAAATAAAATCACCATGATTTGTCTTAATCTAAATGCCCCTGTTCTCTTGAGGTCAGTTGTGACTGTCACTAGATAGCCCATTCCTGGCACCCCTGGCCTAGGATTAAAAATGATGTCTCAATAGGAACTATCCAGTCATTAGGATGTTCAGAAAAGCTGTCCAATAATAAGTATGCCTAGATGAGATGTTGCTTCACCACTGGCTTAATCCCAAAGTATCATCTCTGGTTGATGATTCCCATTTTTACCCTGTCATCAGGCCTCGATCTGGAACATGTAAGAAGTCAGGCTTCCTTAAAATGAGAAGGCCTTTGGGAACAGTCAACTCTGTGCTGCTAGATAAGTGTTGCTCTTCTCATTCTGAAATGTGTGTGCAAAGGGGGTATTGGTATCTGGTAATTCACCATACACTGTGTAAGTCACCATCAAGAAGAGCCCCATGCAAGCTACCACATAAGGTTGGATTTCCAACCTTATCAGTGGACACAACAAACTTCCCAACTCAGGTCACTTGAGTAAACATACCATGGTAGGTCAGTAGGTCATCCTTAGACAGTGAACATTCTTAGAGTCAAGTAGAGGAGTGTCCATTGGACACAGAGTACTATGATTTCTCCCCCCTTCCCCACTTCTTTTGCTTTGGAGTGAGCAACTGAAGAAGAAGAAACTCTCTTTATCTCTCCTTTTTCAGACACAGGTGCGCACGCGCGCACACACACACACACACACAAGTGCCTGGAACTAGAGTGCTCCAGTTGCTTTTCCCTAGGACAAAATGGAAGGGGGTTTTTTTTGGTGAGTGGAGCACCACTCAGAGAGAACAAGTTCAGGGAAAGAATAAAAGAGTAATATGTGGAGAAAAAGGAGAGCATCTTTTTAAAAAACAAAAATGAGATGGGAGAAATGAGGGCACAATTCGGAAGCCATGCTCATTCCATTAGAATGGGATCAGTAATGCTGAGCATGTTTACGAGCAGCAATGCCAATTTTGTTCATTAGTTCTGAGACAAGGGTTAAAATGCCTTATAAATCCTCAGGCAGAAGCTGCAGGGAAGAAAATGGGGGATGTACAACAACAGCTTACTAGAGAGGGGAAGAGCCTAAGAGAGCCACTGCCAGTCACTGCAGGCAACATTGGGTTCAACCAACTAAATGCCTACTTCAGTATATGAATGCTCTTCTTCATATATACCATCATGAGTGTACATGGCCCCTGCAGAGCCTTACCAATAGAGATGGTTCTAGAGACCATCCCGTCCAATTGTGGCCCAATTTCATTCCAGGAAGGGGATGAACTTAATGTTTTCTTCCTCAGATCCCAAAAATATTTGGGGCTGGGGCTGTGTAAAAGCCAATCACACTTGTGTTTTGCTGTGAAGAGTTTTATGTTTAGCTTCCTCAACAGTTGCCTCTCTGTGTAATCTTGCTTGGCACAGAAGGAGGTGCCAGTGTCTCCCAGCTGGGCATTCTTCAGAAACAGAGGCAGCTGATAATCCTTCATTCCAGTGGTGCTGAAGTGGCCTTGAAATTCCTTTTCAATGCCAGAATCTCCTCCTGAGCCTTGTGATGTAAAAATAATCAGCTGAAGTCCAGCATTTTTCACCCTTTCCTGCTTGTACCTATACATGTAAATATTATTGGTTTTCACTTGCGAACAGGTCAGATTGACTGGCTGTCCCTCCCAGAGGGAGACTGTTTAAGAGTAAAACCTAGAAGAAAAAAATGTGTGAGTTGAATAGTTGAAGATTTAATTAATTGAATTTGAAATAATGCATTAAACAACTGAATGAATTAGAAAAAATGTGATTCAGTACGGCAAAAATTGCTGCCCAAGACATGCTGTTTTTATTGCAACCTGTAACAAAGTCAGTAGAACAAAATGCAAAGATATAGCCAAAATGGAGTTGGATTAAGAAATTTTTCAGTAAAGTTCTTCTGCAGGTTCCTATCTCTGTATATCAACCTCACACCTGCAAGATCATTCAAAATTTGGTTAAATGGGTAGTTTAATTTAAATAAGGAAAATACACTCCTGGCAAACCAAAGATGGATTATATTCATAATACTGCCATATTCTCTTAAAGGTTTTCATTGATCTTTCCCAGGTTTTGCAGGAACCTAGTTGATCTAAGACATAAGCAATATAAAGATTCTGTACACAAAAGCAAATGGCATCTTTATGGCACCATTTCCACCTCCTTCACAAATTGCTCTATGTAGACAGACACCCTAACAAGTTAATAGTGAATATTATATTTCAACCCAGGTTTGGAAAAAAAAGTCCTAAATCTGCAAAGATTGATATATGTGATAGGAGTGAATCCCTTACCTGAAGAAAACCATAAAATGACAAGCAAATAGGTATTTACTGTCATCTCTGCAGAAAACAAAAGGTTGTCTCTGTGGACTTTCACCTGACAGAACCAACAACAGGCTCAGCAACATCAAGAAGGAAATGCAACAAAGCACAGATGTTGGGAACAGGAAGTTACAAGAAGGAGAAGGAAATTAGAGAGAAACCATTCATGCCAACAGTTAAAAAGCAGATTCAACTAGGAAGATCTGTAAAGATTATATATAGATGTGAAAAGGCAGTCCAGGATTGGTTGAAAGAAGACCTGTGGACAAATCTCCATAGAAGTTATTAGAGTTATCTCTTCCATAAAGCAAATTGAGAAACATGATTTTGAGGTATCTTTCATGTAAAATAAATTGTCTAATCTTCAGGATTGTTGTGGTTTTATCACCATGGAGAAATGCACTTTGGATTTTGCTTCCAGAAAAAAATGTCCTGGATTGTCCCTGTGTAACACCATGATAATTTACACTTGCATTGTCCTGGGAAATATTTTATGTTTGGCTTCCTCAGCAACTAAGTCACTGTGTAATCTTGCTTAGCACAGTAGTAGGTGCCAGTGTCTCCCAGCTGGGCATTCTTCAGAAACAGAGGCAACTCATAATTCTTCATTCCAGGGGTGCTGAAGCGGCCTTGAAATTCCTTCTCAATGGCAGGATCTCCTCTGGAGCCTTCTGATGTAAAAATAATCAGTTGAAGCTGAATATCCTTCACTCTGTCTTGCTTAAACCAATACATGCTGAAATAAGAGGTGTCCACTTGGGAACAGGTCAGATTCACTGGTTGCTCTTCCCTGGTTATTATGACTAATGGCTGACGAAGAGCAGAACCTACAAGCATTAAGAAAGGGAAATTAATGACACAGGTGAATAATGATTGCGATGAATTTGATGTCAAAAGGTATGTTGCAACCTTATATATAGGATATTTCTGGGGGGAAAGAGACCCACTAAAGAAAGGCTTGTTTGTGTGTGTTTATCCAGAGACAGAAGTACTACAAATTGGTCAAATTGATTTTCTTAGTGTATTATGACCCATCCCAATGTAAGTTTGGTCATACTGGTGGACAAGGGAGAGACTGACAGGTCAGAGGGAATGAGGAGAAAGACTGGTAGAGAGAACAACAACAGAGAGGGAACGGAGCACAGGTATAAGAGAAAGTTAGATATAGATAGGAAATAGCAAGCATTTTCTCCAGGAGCTGAAGTTCGAATAAACAGGTATCACTGCTTATTACATGCATAAATTCTTCTCTGTACTCACAGGCTTTACACTAAATGGTTTGGCTCCGGTCAATAGCAGAATGAGAAAAACACCACAGAAAAAATGGTTTTTGTTGTATCACCTCTCACGCTTCAAAATATTGTCACGAAAAAAATGGAAACCGAATTCAGTGTTCAGCGTTCAGTTACTGAATTCAGTTCAGTAAATCCTGTGTCTGAAAGGGCTGAAGGCTGCTAATTTAAATTAGAATAGCAAGTCACCTACCTGAAGAGAACAGTAAAACAGCAAGCAGTTGGTAGCTCGCTGTTGCTTTGGGATACCTGGGAAGACTGCTTGACTGAGCCATTTGCAGCCACAGAGACATCTTTGACATGCAGTAAGTAACTTAACTAATGCAACAGAACATTGACAGGAAAGTAGGAAGTCATGCGGCTAAGAGGGAGGAAGGGAGAGAGAATCATCTGCAACAGGAGTTCTTCAGTGCAGACAGCAATATAGTTTTGCTGTAAGAACGTTGCAACAAAGTACACATATCCCAATATACTTCTTGTTACCTAGAAAACCACTACACCATGTTGGCATCTTCTTAGCTACTATAAAGTTCAATTAATGAGGATATGTTTTATTTCTTTTAATTAAGATATATATTTTCTCCATGATCATATAATAAATTTAAATAAAACATTTCCTTTTAACAGGAGCCGTGGACTTGAAGAGTTCCCTTTCTGAGCTATTAGCCTGATTTTCCTCATGCTCCCCTCGCCATTTCACCCAAACTCTAAAGCTTTGAGTGAGAGGTCCTAGAGCAGTGGTTCTCAACCTGTGGGTCCCCAGATGTTTGTGGACTTCAGCTCCCAGAAGCCCCAGCCACTATGGTCAATGCTCAGGGCTTCTGGGAGCTGAAGTTCAAAAACATCTGGGGACCCACGGGTTGAGAACCACTGTCCTAGAGATTCCAGATTAAACTTTGGCTGTCTATCAGCAAGGTTTAAGTGTGTATCCCTTTCTCAGATCATTGAAAGTCTGGATCACTCTCTTGTTGAGATTGGGGGGAGTTTAGAGGGAAAGTGGTGACATGCCTCAAAGGAAGGTGGAAGTGCATTCATTCATTCATTCATTCATTCACCAAAAAGACCAGACCTGAGGCCCAATTAAAAGACAGTGAATGTAAGCAATCTAAGCAGAGTGCTGTATTATGAAATAACTTGGTGTAGCAAATTCTACCAGCCTAATTTACATTATCTAGACATGCAATGTTTGTAGAATGGGAGGCCTGATCACATGCTGGGCCAGAACTCCTTCTGATTCTCATGTGCTAGAACTAGTCTCCAAGTCTAGAATGGATTTCTAAACACTACACTGTCTCTTGTTAGAACCAGGATTATGAATGACATACATTAGATCCTTGATCTATTCTTTAAAATGTAGGTTCTTTGGGGGCTGGTTTTCAATTATCTGGATGTGTTTGCAAAGCAACAAGACATAAGATAGCCTCTACCAGTTGTCAGTTTTAAAGTATGTCTGTGATGAAGAAAAAAGCCTGCAGAAGAACTCAGATGGCAGGTTTGGCCGCAATCTTTGCCTAGGAGACTAAGGAGTGCTGTGACCAGTCAAAATAGGCAAAATGAGCCTGGATGGTGCATGTGCACAACCCACACACAAACATACAGAGACACTAGGACTTGTTTTAAGAAAGAAAATGACATCAGGGGATATGATTTTGCTGTTCTATGGCACACACACCAAACTTAAAAACCACCCGCTTGAGCATCTGCTGGTCTTTGCTCTCCGGCTCTTCATCTTTGCTACTCCTTCCCATCAGTCTTTTGTGACTCCCTGATCTATATCAATGTCTCAGGTAATTAGTTCCATCCCAGATGTTATAATGGATTTTTTAAAGGCATGGGATACTGTTAAGTGAAATTAGGGAACAATGTATATGCCTCTCAGAACAGCATAAGCAGACTTCTAAAGCCTTGCATTTATACAACACTGCCCCCTACTGGAACAGTTGCATACGAGTATCTGATGGGAATATTCACAGCATTAAATTTACTGATTTATCTCCTGAGGTTTGGAGAACATGCTATTATCTCCCAGTTCTGCTACCAAGCTTGCAGTCATCTGCCCCTGAGTGAGGTGGTGGGGTCTCTCTGGTCTGTTGGACTTGTTAATCTTTTGGACCTGTTCCTTGATGCTCAAGTAGCAGTGATAGCTTAGGGACCCCTTTCCCTTAGAGTCCCTTTCCCTTTCCCGCAGAAATCAGGTTTGGTGTCAGTCATTCATGGTCAAATCACTTCCAGTTTGGATCACAGTTGTGTACTCCTAGGAGATGACCCAGAATCTTCACCTGACTTAGAATGCTGTCAACTAGGGTTTTGTGTAGAGCCAGCAGGTCAGATGATATTGTATCATTTCTCTACCATGTACCCTCACAGATGAAAACCACGAAACATGCGGCCAAGCAACATCCAAAGGCTATTTCCATACTAGACTGTTATAGTGCTATTATTCCACTTTCAACATCCTATGGAATCCTGGGGTTTGCAGTTGAGGGAGGGGCCTTGGAGGGAGGGGCCATAGGATGTTGAAAATGGAATAATAGCACTATAACAGTCTAGTGCGGAAATGGCCCAAGTGTAGCCAAGATGGCAAAAGTTATTAATGAGGAGGAACACACAAACTGAATCCTGTTTGAGCATGCATACTCTCATTCTCATAAAAAATTGCATCCAGATAGTGACTAGGTATGTATACATGTAAATATTCTTCTATTTGCACAGCTGCGTCCACCACCATGTGCTTCTCCTTGTGTGCACAGATCTTTCTTCGCTCAGCTGCCACCACAAGCATCCATTCCATCAGAGTGTCACAGGAGGAGGGAAACAGATCCATTCCATCAGCCCTGGTGAAAGATTCCTTGAGTTCTACCAATGCTTTGTTGTATGTAACCCACTCAAAAAGGCTTTTTGGCTGAAGAGTAGGATAAAATGCCTTAAATTATAAATAAATATGTACATATTCACAGTCAGTGCCTCTAAGCAGCTCTTCAAGCTGCTCTCTGCTTGATTTACTATGGAAAAACAAAGCAGGGGACCCAAACTATGATGCAAATAAGCATTCTGGCATGCATGGAGACTTTAATGTTACACACGCACTTACCACTCCAGAGATGCGGCCCTCATGCTTCTTTCTCCAGCGCAGCCTGGGAAAGTACCTGGCTGTACTGAGGAAGGAAGAAGTGGAGACCTCACACTTCCTTCTGGACAGCAGAGAGTTACTGCGGAGAAGAAGCAGAGGGGACGCAAGTGTCTCTGGCAAGAGGCTGCTTGCGTGGTCCCCGCACGCCCACGTCGGGACCAGGTAAGGTGCGGAAAGGGCCTAAGTCATCTTGTTTGTGTTTGTATGTGCCTTCACGTTGCCTGTTATGATAGATAATGATGCTGTGATTGAGGAGCAACTGATTGTGCATGGGCCCGAGCCAGTGAGTGAGCAACCTGCAAACCTGCAAACATCCCCTGCACTGGAAGGTCAAACAGAGACTGAGTTGCCCCGGCCAGCTCATGACGGAGAGGGAACCAGCAGTGATGCAGAGGAGTGGTAGCCACCTGTGCCCATCAGCCCTCAATCACGCAGAAGGCTGAAACGGGCTGCTCAGAGGGAGGCTGCATGGACTAGGCTGGGGAAACAATAACAAGCAGCACCTGCTCACAGTGGCTATTTAAGTCTGCTGGCGTGGCTGCTCCTTGCTTGCAGCAAATTACTAGCAAGTCCTCATGACCTTTGTGGCTCCTGCTCCCTGAAACCCTCCAGACGGATCTCTGCCTCCTGAACCTTTGGACTGGACCTTGACCTGGCTCGGCTTGAGTTTTCTTGGTGTTTGGTATATTCGGACTCCCCAAGTGTTCCTGATCTCCCTCCTCCCTTGCTGGTTGCAGCTTGGCAGGGAAAGATTCCTGGCACCTGTCAACTTATAGCAACTCTATGAATTTCACTGGGTTCTCTTAAGGCAAGGAGTACTCAGAGGTAGTTTTGGCAGTTCCTTCCTCTGAAATATAACCTACAGCACCTAGTATTTATTGGCAGTCTCTCCTCGAAGTACTAACTAGAGCTCACCCTGCTTAGCTTCCAAAATCAGACAGGATCTGGTGCCTTTGGGGTATTTAGGCCTACATCTTGCTTCTCACAAAAGTAGGTTCCTGGTTTTTCCCAGCTAGGTATTCTCCAAAGACAGAAAAATCATATAATTCTTCATTTCAGTGCTTTCAAAGTGACTTAGAAATTCCTTCTCAACAGCAGAATCTTCTCTATAGCCTTCTGATGTTAAAAATGGCCAGCTGAAGTTGCTAGTCCTTCACCCTTTCTTGTTGTACCACGGCATAAGTATTGGGGGTTTCCACCTGAGAACATTTCAGGGTCACTTGCTGCCATGCCCAGACCACCACATCTGGAAGAGACTGGAGTACTACAGAACCTATAGAATAATTACTGTACTTCACCAATTAATATTTGAGGATTTAGTCAGATAAATTAGAAATAAAATGGCAATGAGGTTGCAACTTTGAAAACAGGATGCATTTCTTGAAAAATATAGGTCCACAAAGCATTACAAAACTTTCTGTCTAAGATGAGTTGTTTTTGCCACAATGCTGGCTAATTCAGAATAATATTATAAAAGAAAATACCCAAAAAGAGTAAAAATTAAAAGCAACTTCAGGTCACTTCTTTCATAGCTTATTATATTCTGGCAACAAAACACTTGCAAAGATCAGTTGTTGCTGCTGCTGCTGTGTGCCTTCAAGTCATTTCTGACTTATGGTGGCCCTAAGGTGAACCTATCTTGGGGTTTTCTTGGCAAGATTTGTTCAGGGTGATATTGCGTTTGCCTTCCTCTGAGGCTGAGAGAGTGTGACTTGCCCAAGGTCACTGAATGAGTTTCCATGGCCAAATGAGGCGTCAAACCCTATTCTTCAAAGGCCAGTTCCAATACTCATACGACTCATACTCAGAGATCAGGTGGTTGTTTTAATTTATCATGGCTCACAACCTTGGCCTGTGACAAGGTAGAATGGATCACATAAGTAGCAATATCACAACTTCCTTTTGAAGGCTATCATAGAAACTTTACATATTTTTTTCCAGATCCTGATTATTCCGAGACAATAACTGGATACAGCAAATGATCCCTCTATCATAGCACATTTAATCCTTTTTAAATTATCTATATTTCTGCCATGTGCTTCCAAGCTGAGGTTTAAGAGCACATGGCTTCCTCAGGTCTGCAGATCAATGATTTAACTACTGGTGGCAAGTCATTTACATGATGAAAAAATAAATCACAACCAAATGAGAGCTTGTTGGGGCAATGGGGTGTATCTGCTGACATTTACCTGAATGAGCCAAATCCAGACACAGCAACATACTCAACCTTCATCAGGTAGTGAAGGCAACAAAACATACAATAGGAAATCATGTGAGCAAGAGACAGGGCACCAGGAACAGCTCAAGTAAATAGGCTACAAGGAAAATATGCTGCAAAAGGCAACTAACTAGTCAATTCATTGTCTTCATTCCCATCTCATCCACTGCTGGCCTTATATAAAGGTTTAGCAATTCCACAACTTTCTCTGCTTCCACTGGGAAGGATAGATAGAGATGAGTGGTGGAGCTGGGAGTGTGTGGAGGAGGTACAAGCACAGAGGTGGAGCAGGGCTATAGCATGGGGCTGGACAGGTCTATGAGATGGGGGCGTGGCTACAGGTGCGACGGCATGGGTATGGTGCATGGGTGTGTGGTTACAGCAAGTGGGGTCAGGGCTACAGTGGGGGGGCCGAGCTATGGTGCATGGGAGTGGGGCTACTGCATGTGGGGGCATGGCTGCAATGCACAAGGGGTGGGGCTATGGCGTATGGGGGAGGGCAAGCCACAGTGCCCCCAAAAATTGCCACCAGGGGCGCACCGCCCCTGTCACCCCCTGTCCCTACGTGACTGATAGAGATGGCACCTTACTCTATATCCCTGAATGAACTCATTCACTGGCTTCTCAGAATTGTGAAAAATGTGAAAAGCCCAGTACCTTATTGTATAAACGCACGGATTTAAACCCTCTGTAAAGCAGGACTACTCCAGCACCAGCTTCCGGATCTGGCTGTAAAGTAGGAACAGGATCCTTGAAATGAGATGCCACTATCGCTCAAGTAATCTGGAAGGATATTTCAATATACTTTGGCTACTCAACATATTCAGTCCCAGTCTTTGTGAGAGGGAGTTGATCTCTTTGTTTCTTTTTTTCCAATATCCCATTTTTGGCCTTCATGTAAACTTGGAGTTTCCCCATGCATGTTACTTCTGTTTTGTTTCTCTGTAGCCTTCCTGTAGTTCCATTTATTTTGATATCGCAATTGAGACAGTAGCACATCTTAGGTCACATGAGGAAACCAAGGCAGAAGTGAGATCTGGACCAGGAAAACTGTGACACATAACTAAATGGCAGATGCAGGGCAGGAGAAAGTTTTATTGTCATGGCTTCCATTTTCTCACTAGTCCCAACTAAACTAGACTACTGAAATAATAACTTGCTAAATCAACACTTATATATGTTCTCTTGACTCTATGGATATACTCTAGTTGGGACCAACAATTGGATTTATACCATTGACAGCAGCTGGATCTTTCACTTCTCTGGTGGCCCTGGTGGCACAGTGGTTAAATGCCAGTACTGCAACCATAAGGTTGTGAGTTCGATCCTGCCAGGCTCCAAGGTTGACTCAGCCTTCCATCCTTTCGCAGGTCGGTAAAATGAGTACCCAGCTTGTTGGGGGCAATTAGCTAAAATACATTGTAAACCGCTTAGATAACACTAGTTGATAGGTGGTATAGAAATAACTGCTAACTGCTATTGCTATTCTCTTACTTGTGCCTCCATCTCACCCATGCATCTTTCCTCCTTTCATCAAATGGAATATGAGTACAGATTTGTTAGAAAAAAAAGAGACGCATTTGTTGATACACCACTTAGTATTTTCTCTATGGCCTTTTCCACACGGGGTAAATAAAATGGGGCAGTGCGAGCTCTGATGGACATCGCCCACATGTTCGAGTGCGCTAGCTCGTACATAATTGGCAAGCTCCACACTTTAATCTGCCCGGTTAAGTCGCCAACAGTCAGCGCGCGGGCTTTTTAAAAAACGGGGAAAAGGTGGTTTTCCCCCCTCATACCGTGCTGATTCGTGCATGATGTAATTGGAGGGCGGGCTGTGGGCATGGACAGCTTCAGCAGTTGGAGCATGCCGTGAGAAGCCTCCAAGCAGCGGCACAGAAAAGCTTAAATCCTCCGCAGCATTACCAATAAAAGGCCAATCGCCGGCGCCTCCTCGGGCAGTCTTTAGCCCATAGATGTTCCAATTCAGCCAGGACAACTCCAAGAAGCCAGAATACAGCTAAAATGGGCCATTCAACTTCAGGAAACACCTCTTCCTCCATCGCTCACAGGGAAAGATAAAAGCAGAAAACGGGTGCAAGAACCCACCAGAGATAGGGAAGAAAACTGCACTCCACCCAGCAGAAAACCATTCCCCCGAGATAGGACGCGAAAATAAAAAGTCGACACGGTTTATTTTACGGCTAGCAGGAGGAATGGGAGGAGGGAGTCATCATGAGAGGAACTGCAGGGCATGATGTGAGCACGCACATCATGAAGCACAGGGCCATTTTAAAAAAAAAGAGCTGCCAATCACATCCGCTGCGCGAATTCCACAGAACGTGTGGAAATGGCAATAGACCGTTGTACAATAGGTCTGCGGTAGCACAGACAAAAAAAAAAACACCCGGAAACGTTGCAGCGCAAATTCCGCAGAACGTGTGGAAAGGGCCTATGAATGGAGACAAGGAATGAAAGGGCAGTGAGATGGTATTTTAACCTCATAAAAAGCTGCTAAAATCCTCGTAAAAATCAGAACAAGTTTGCCAAAAGCATTCAGATTTTGTCCTATCTATTACAGCAAACTCATTCTTACAACGCTAAGAGGCCTAACATTATTTGTGTGAAAAACAGATACAGACCTGGATTGCCTATGACAACCATACAAATATGAATGTGAAATAATGGCCACCAAAAATCTGAACTGCTAGTTTTCAATATTATTAAAGGGTGAAGGAACATTGTCCTGTCACCTCAGTATGTTCTAGCTTCCTACATCTCGAAATATGGGGAACAAACAAGGAGCATGACCATTGCCTTCTTGATAACCTGTAATCTTATAGGAGATACCTGCGTAGTCACTGTGAGGAAACAGAGGGCTGGAATTCTAATGTGACTTTTTTGCACCAGGCAAACAACCTAGATAATGCCTTCCCTTTTGTTTTTCTCTCCTCTGCATCTTTCTTTGGTCTATGTACTCAACACTTTTGCTTCTTTTTTATCAGAGAGAGAACAGGTTTCACTTTCTCCTTCTCTTAAGAAGTTAATTAGTCTCTTTGTATTCTTTTATCTGGAAGGAGCATCCATGAATCTCCAACCCCAACAACAAAAGTTAGCTTACCCAGGGGTGTCAAATTCAATTTCATCTTGGGCCATGTCAGCATAATGGTTGCCCTCAAAGGGCCGGTTGTATCTGTAAGGCTATATAAATGTATCTACTCTTTTATCATATTAAATAATTGGCTCTGCATTCAATTATTACTGGTTTTTAAATTGCCTTACCTCTGCATCAACTTTTCTTTTCTTGGACATTTCGGGGCTATTTGATCGTAGTTTATGGTCCCTATACCCTTGTAAAATGACATAGAATTGGTCAGTATATCCAAAGTGTGCCATTTTCTGCTCCCCAGACCCACTCTGTGCCTCTTTCTGCCCCCCAGACCTTCTCTGTGCCTCTTTGTGCTCCCCTCCTCCCCCTTTGCCTCTTTCTGTCCCCCCCCCTTGGCTCTTTCTGCCCTCTCTGTCCCTCTCTGTACCTGGTGAGCCTGATCCCCACATTGCAGGCCCCCAGATGTCAGTATTCTGAAGACAGGTCCAGCAGCCAGCACTCATGATCTACTTCTACTTCAGACTGCTCCTCTGCCAAGTCTTGCCATCAGAGTGTTGCCTCATGGCTCACAAGAGTTGGACAGAGGAGCAGTCAGAAATAGAAGTAGATAGCGAGTACTGGCTGCTGGGCCCCTCTTCAAAATACCAGCAGCTGGGGGCCCGCAGTGTGGGGATCAGGCTCACCAGGCAGGGGGAGTACCACAGCTGCAAGAGGGGTGCAAGGACCACATGGAATGGCCTGGCGGGCCAGATTCAGCCCGTGGACCTTGTGTTTGAGACATGTGGCTTACACCAATGTATGGAAGCCAGCTTTTAGGGGCTCTTGTAACCAAGTTTAAGTCAAATTCTTTTGCCAATCTCCTTTCCTTAAGATGGGTTTCCTGAGACAATAAACATAAGGGTTTTCCTTTCTTTTTTTAACCTTACAAGAGCATCCAGAGTCATTTCTCCAAGCTCATGTTACTAGCCCCACTGCACTCTGCTTAATATAGATACCAAATATTCCCGCACAACTTAGGCTTATTATGTCAGCAAAATGCCCTCTCCATGTCATCTCAACACTGTTATAAACTGCAGGTGATGGCTGGGCTGTTTTTTTTAAAAAAAAAATGCCAAGTGTCATTGTATTCTCTTTATCTCCTACTTCAGTTGTTCAATCATTTATTGCGCTTCACATGCAGTCTGAAGATTAGTGTCAACTCAATACTATGTTGCTTACTACGTTATAACTTTTCTTGAAGACTTCATTTTTAAAAAGTGCTGCTGTCCCCATTTGTATCAATGTCTACACTTCCAAATATGATGAAGCAATGACACAACAAAATACAGTGATGTCTCTAATGCCACAAGGTGGCGATCCCTGGTTTTCTTTTGAACTCTAAAGCAGCTGCACTGGATGCTGATCATTATCTACAGCATAGCCTCAGCACTCTGTGCACAGTGCTTTTAAAGGTGGGAGTAAAACTACCAGAGTCATTTCACTGCCCAACTGCAAATGGCAGGAAGGTTCATTGCCAGTCAGAGTAGACAGCAGCCACTTTCCCATGGATATAGGAGAAGGCAGCATTTGGCACTTCTGATATACAGCTGAAACACAAACAGGAAGGGTCAAGAAGCAAAACAGTGTTGCTGTTTTTTTAAAAAATGCCATTGGTGTGTTACTAGCACCACCATAAACCCTATGAAACCAGTGCACATTTCCCATCCCTCTTTCCCCACATTTTTGAATGGGAATTTCTAATCACCTCACAGACATATGAAGGCATAACCTTAAAACTAAAGGGAAAAAAAAACATATTCTGTGAAGTTAAAACCAGCATTTCCCAATTTGTTAAGAATTAGAGTTACAACCATGTCTTTCTGGAGGCTGACTTCAGTATTGTATGAGAAAGACACATAACACCTATCAGTTCTAGAACAGGGGGTCAGGTTTCTTCTCCACACCTGTGAGATAGTCTTGTTCATAATGGCTCCCAGGATCCTCTGCTCCTCTTGCCCAATCAGTCACAGCTCGGAGACTGAACTGTGCTGTCTGAATAACCATGATTGTTCCAATGTGGCATAAGCTAAGCTTATGCTATGATGTTTTCTGACTTGAACAGAGAAAGACATCTCTAAAAAGGTTCCCAGGAAGTTGGATAACTTTATTTAATATCTGAAAACCAATCTTCTATAATATCTCTGCCCAGGAAAGAGAGGAGTCTTTTTCTGTATACCCTTTATTGTTTCTGCTGAATTATTATATTCTGCTTTATGTCTGTCACTTGTATCAAAAAATGGAAAACCACATCACTAACACTGTGCAGCTATAACTAGGAGCTTTTAAAAGAAGGAGAATAGCCATTTGTCAGTGCTCACAGACCAAGTAAGATTCTGGTGGGCTGAAAAAAGAAAGTGTGGGACTTCTTTTATTTGTCTGGATCCAGCTAAGGAGGTTTTGGCTACAGGAAACAGACTCAGACACCTCAGGAGCTCAGAAGAATTTCCTGTAGATGTAAAAAGGACCCCATTCTTCATATTCTCTTCAGTGAAACCCAAGCTGTTGGAATGCTTTTAGGGATGCCAGGATGGAGCCTACAGTCCATACAGATGTTTTCCTTCTGGGGGAAGCAGATGAAATGAGATGATTATTTGGACATGTTCAAACCAGCTCTCCCTGAAAGCAGTCAGCAAAGCCCTTGATCATGGTCCAGCCCCCACACAACAAGATGTGGCCCATCAAGTTCTTTTTGGGAGTGACGTCATACTTATTCAGAGAAATCATGGTCAGCAGAGGAAGTCCCAGCTGCTGGGAGTTTATCATGAATGCCTTGAAGAGCATTTTGGTATACACGAATCACTCTTTGCCAAGAATAACTGCTTGTCCATCAGGAAGCTCATATTTGATCTCATGCTTCCTGCAGGCACAGTTGAGTCCTTAGGATAATCCAGTGAAATGAAACAATAGATCACTTTCATATCTTTAAAGACATATTAGTCTTTCTCCATGAACAATTCTACAGAATTGTTTAATAGCTTCATCCATTTTGGGTGGCATCTAATCCAGCATAGTCTACCCTTTCTGTAATGTTAGGCATAGTATAGCCTTCATAAATAGGAACCACATAGGAGACACCATGGCCACTTTCCACAACAAAACCTGAAGTCTTTCCATAGAAATACATTGACAATTTAAACTAGTAAGCACTGTGCATGGCAGGAGTGCATGAGGTTTCAGAGAGCATTTCTGCCTATTTTTCTCTGATGGTGGTGGTAGGGCTCCGTGAAGGATCTGATACCAAAGCTGCATGTTCCTCAAGCCGAATCTCCATCAGAAAAGATATTCCCATATGTCCTCAATGGTATCCCAGTCCACTGTCCTTGTCTCAAAGGGCTGATAAGCTTTGGGGTATTGCTGCATCTTGAATTCTCTCCCAACAAAGGTTTCCCTCCTATTATCTCCTGTTTTTGCAGTCTCCTGGAAATGCTTACCTATAGTAGATGAGACCACATGGGTTGGCTTGTGTTCTCCTGCAAACTCATATTTGCAGGAGCCAGTACCAATATCTATAACAACAGCTCTGATCTCTTTGACTACCCTCCCTGGAGCAGACTCTTTTTCTTCTCTATGTTTGGTGCTGGGGCTAACTATTGTTCTTTTTCTGATGGCACAGACCCAGAATGTGCACTTCCTCTGCTTGACAGTTTTTTCCCTCATCCCCCTTTATTTCCACTCTCTTGCACTGACCTCCACTGCAACTGGCAAATTTGTATCAGCACTACCAGGCATTACTGCAGAAGGGAAAATGCATTCTGGGACATTCACAGTGATTTTTAATTCACACTGGAAACATGATTCAGCTCAAGCAAAATATGGATTAGTCCTGTTGATCTGAGTAGAAGAAACTGAAGCAAGTACTTACTCACTTATTATTTCATTTATATTCCATCTTTCCTTCAAAGAACTTTAGTGACACAGATGGCTGAATCTCTTACTGAAAATCAGTGTGAGATAAGAGTATTTAACTTAGGATGAAGTTTTTACTTACACAGATAAATGCATGCAAATAAAATAGCAAATTCATTTTAGCTTGTGTTTGTTTGGAAACTTGGGATCCATCAAGGTGATAGATAATTCTGGATTGTGTATACTTTTTCTCTGCCTGTGCACCTCTCTTAGTATCAGGTTCTGTCACATTACTCAGATTCACAATGGCCTGACAAACTTAGCCCATTCCTCACAACCACTGGCATCAGCACACGTGTCCCATCCCCCTTGGTGACATGGCTTCTCAATGCATCCATTGTCACACAGGTAGACTTAAGTTTCACTGTTTGTCTTCACAGTCCATTCTGTGCCAGTTGCTATGTGTTCTACAAGAGCTTTATTATTATTTTTATCTTCTTTCGTATATCTTAATCTCTCCTTATTATCACACAGAGAGTGAACCTTTTCCTGGAGACATCTCAAATGCTGTTAAAGCACCAACATGGAAACATTCAATCTTGCTTAAAAGTTTTTTCTTTCCAAGAAACTGCTGTATTCTTATCTCTTCTTAAGCTGCTCCAGTTGTAATCCTTTCTGAGGTCATATCAAAAGTAAGCTCCAAGTCAAATGCTTGCCTTCTTATACAGGAGATATTTTCTGTCACTGAAATAAAGAAAAATAAAGAATTAGGACTATAGAAAATGATAGCATATGTTTGGTCTTTAAAAGGCGTAGAAAAGATTGCTGAAGGTCCATGTCTGCTGCACAGATACAAAGAGCCCTACATTTAGATTTCAGGCACAGCCTACAGTTCTCTGGATGTGTGTGTGTGTGTGTGTGTGTGTGTGTGTGTATTGCAAAGTACATAGCAGCATACACAGGTTAGCAGTGGTTGAGCTACAATCAATGAGGCAAATCCTGATGATGTCATTAAACATTATGTATTATGTACCAACATACCAATCACACTTGCTCACAGCTTATCATTCAAACACACACACACACACACACACACACACACACAGAGGAGAAGGAGGGAGGGAGAAAGAGAAAAAAAGAGGGAAAATATTTTTTCTGTTTGGAAATTAAGACAGTAATCTAAACTCAAGTGCCAGATCAATGTGAAGTGAGGTGGATTATTCCTTTTCACTTACATATAGACATAGGATAAGGAACATTTAAGATACCCTACTTACACCAGATCCAATCTGATCTTGGAAGCTAATCAGGGTCAGCCCTGGTCAGGCCTGCCTGGAAATTACCCATGAAAACTGGAGGACCACGGCTAGATCCTGTGATCTGGCATCTTTCTATATGACACACACTTTCAAACCTCTGTGTAATAACTATCTTGCATTCTATCATTATGTGTTTCAAGCTGACATAGGCCCTTTCCACACCCTACCTTGTCCCATTGGGCTCTGCCAGGAAGGGAGCATGATGGGAGCTCTCCCCTCCACACAGGACCAGCTCCCTGTGAAAGGGAGTGTAATGGACACATCACTTCCTTCCGCAGCCAGATACTTTTCCAGGCTGCGCTGGGGCAGGAAGCACCACTATCACACTTTCTGTCCTTCTTCAGGACAGAAAAGTGTGGGATGGTGGCGTGATCATGTGTCACTGAAGGGGAAAACCCATCAGTGATTTAATACACGATTGTGTCGCCTAAGGATGGGGGAGGAACAGGATCTAGACAATGCCGTAGCGTCGTTGCAGTCCTGCTCATCTCCCATTCTTGTGCTGGAATGGGAGAACATTTCAGAAAGGGCCATTATCTTCTTCCAAGGTATGACTTGCCCAAGGTCACTCAATGGATTTTAATGGATGAGCAGGGCCATTTCTGCACTAGACTGTTATAGTACTATTATTCCACTTTCAATATCCTGTGGAATCCTGAGGTTTGCAGTTTAGGCAGGGGCTTCAAAAGCTGCTCCCTAAACTGCAAACCTCAGGATTCCATAGGATGCTGAAAGTGGAATAACAGCACTATAGGGCAGAAATGGCCCAGGGTTCCAACTCTGCTTTCCTAGAGCCCTTGTCCAACACTCAAACCACAACACCACTGATGTGTGGTGTACACTTGAAAGGGGAAAAAGCCTACAGAACAGGTGTTGATGAAGACTGCAAAAGAAAAATAGGATACCAAATTCATATGTTAATACAGTATTGCAGGCCTCTCATCTAAGAAAATGCAAGATTAAAGTGATGAGCCACCTAAATCCTTTCCTTAATGACACAGATTAAGTGTTCTCTATTCAATGTTCTCCTTCTAGCACCTTGGTATATTCAGACCTTAATGGGTCTGCTTAGAGGTACACACCCCACATTTCAGAGATACACACAGGCAGGGACAGCTTAGACAGTTACATAATGGAATAGGGTGGAAATGAAGTGGTGGCAAAATAAAAACACAATCCATGGGGGCGGAAAGGAGATATGCCCCCAAATGCTCAGTGGATGGTTTTTATTTTTCTGATGCATTTTGGCCTATGTAGAAGAGGGTGTGAGATAGCTTTCAAGGACATGTCATGCAACCAAGCTAGAAATTCAGAGTGAATTTACAGAAGTGGGAGAAGATTGAGTTCTTCATTCCTTCAAGTTCTTCTTTCTATCTCACTCAGTTTTCAATCCCTCTCCCTTTTTCTCTGACTATCTGCCAAACAAACAAGCAAAGAACTTGAGCCTAGTTCTCTAGTTTATTGTTGGTTCAGCAAATGGAGTGAGGTTTTCAGCTCTAGAAATGTCTGCTGCTAGAAAGCATAGTCTTATGAACCAGGCTTTGCACTATATGCAAAATTATGGTATACAGATATTGCGGTATAATTATGTATTGTCCTTTTCATTTTTAATTTAACATTTCTATTTGTTTTTGTTTTTATGTAGCCCCTAAAGAAGGCCATTGAAATATATATGTAGGCTGAAACACATCAGGCTTGTTCTAAAATAAAACAAATAAAAGCCATCTACTGAGCACTTGGAGAGAGATCTCCTTTTTTTCCTCAGATTCCACTGCATGCTCCAGTATTTGCTTCTTCAAACAGAAACACAAGCCAATTGGCAGCTGAAACCAACTTGCTTTTCCTTCCCATGTTTCCCACAAAGTATTCATATCTTGGGGAACATTTTTTGGTGGTATAGTAGCTACCTCCACATTTACAAGAGTTTGAGGTGCAGAAGTCTTGTGAAAGTGGAAAAACCATGAATAACTCCCACTCTCATAATTCCCCTCCAGAGGTCCCCACTCCCATTCCTTTGCCTGTGGTCCCAGAGTTCCAAAGGGAAGAAAAAAGACAAGGTAAAGGGCTTACCAGTACTTTCCCCCAAAGTGGAGAAATGCAGAGTTCCAGCATTCTAGCTACTTCCAGTGGCCATCTTGAGAAAGGAGAAGTAGGAACAAAGAGAGCATGTGACCAATCAGCAGCCATTACACAGCAGAATGTGCAGTCACATGGCAGAAAGGACATGCCTCCAGCAAGAGGTATGAGCTTTGCTCACCCAAAGGGAAAAAAATTCCATTTTAAACACAAGCCTTGCAAGCCTGGGGTGAGGAGGAAAATGGGGCAGGAGAGACAGGCAAGCATATGGTCTGTAAATAATCAAACTTGTGAAGGTCAAACCCATGAATGTGGTGGGAAGACAGTACTTCCTTTCATCACATCTTTCATATGCTAAATGAAAAAGCCTGATACTATTTAGGAAGGGGGAGAGAAAACCTTCCTGAGTCAGAGACAGCCATATACGGGTGAAGGGTTTACACAGACAAGGTCTAGTAGATCTTGAGAGCCCTGGACTGGAATGTTTACCACGCTCCTCCACCTTTCTTCCTTCCTTCTTCCTTCCTTCCTTCCTTCCTTCCTTCCTTCCTTCCTTCCTTCTTTTTCTTTCTTTTGATTATCAAATCATCAGACAGCAGAAATATAGTAAACTACATGCTTTGAAAACTTACCTCTTAACCATTTAATTAAGACTTTTCCACCACCAAATACTTTCAGAAAGTGTCGTTATACATTTTACAACACATGAACAAGAGAAGTCTCTTGCCTGGAGAATATACTTGAAAGAAAGCAACCAAAAATCCTTTGGGGAAGGATGCCATCTTATTATATAAATCATCACTCTTATCCCCCGCCCCCGCCCCCACTTTTAAAACTGATATGGCAGAATGAAAACCACAGCCCCTCCTCTCTGGCACTGGCTCTATCCAGTCTCAATATTTCATATAAATACCGGGCATCCTTTGAGCCACAAGGTATCTTAGAGAAAACTTTTTGAGGGAGTGTGTGAGAGAGAAAGAGGGTGCATTCTGCCTACAAGATGACGTGCCATCAGTCTCTGACAATGCTGTTATTTCTCTTGTCTGACTTGTGCCTTTGCTCCAGCAATTCTTCAGTGCCTCCATTGCGTTTCTCTGCTTTCCTGGACCCCACTCAGCAGATATATTTGCGGTGGGACCACAAAGATGAAGATGCCATGATGACGTTTGAGGTTCAAGCCCACTCAACGGGATGGGTGGCTTTTGGCTTCACCCATAATAAAGAGATAACTGGGGCAGACTTTGTGATTGGCGGCGTCCTTTCTGATGGCACTATCTATTTCTCGGTAAGCTGAAGACTGCCTTTTCCACTTCATATGGAGCTACCCTCTGTATAATACTAGAGCAAGGACAGGAGGATATTTCCATTATGAATGAAGTTACAAATTAATTTAGATAGCATTGTTTCATATGAGCATTGGGACCTATTACCCCTGATTGTCTGCTATCTGTGCTATGTGACATATCTGCCACTGAATAGCCATTCAGGTCACAGACAGGGCAATTGTCTTATCTTCACCATTTTAAAGACACAGAGGGCTGCTATACCACTAGAAAATATGCCCTTCGTGGATTTTTTCAATCTGTTCCATCTGATCATGCTCAGTAAAAACTACTGGAGCTGCTTTACTAGCTGTACTCCTTATCCAGAGGCAAATATTGCATCCTGAAACCAATTCTGTCAAAAAAAAAATCATACTTTAAAATGGAAGAAAGAGAGCAGCACAGAAGCAGGATTTCTTTTATTCAAAAGATTTCTCTCTGATAGAGTAAAATTATGCCAAAATGCATCTGCTTCCCACAGTAGCTAACCAAAAAACTATAGTAAAGCTATAAGATATTTGGTGGCATGAGCCAACCCCTCTCTGAATTGTTAATCTACTTTTAAAGCTCTCTGATCCAGAGGTCATCACCACATCTTGTAGTGACTAATTGCTCACATTAATAATGTGTTCTGTGAAAAATGCAAACAATATATAAGAGTGTCTATTCCAACCCATACCTATGCAGCTGCCACAAATTACTAGGATCCAGAACACGTGGAAATTTGCATCGTAATATAAACATTTACAGTAATTCCAGCTTATAGAAGGTGATACAATAAAGTTATAAATACAACCAAACCAGTTGTACAAACAGATACAACCAAGAATAAATGCAACGCAACCAACTGCATTTTTGTAATGTCTTCTTCTGTGGTGCTGCCAAAGGAAAATATTCAGCACTATTTCTTCCTCATATGCAGCTGACTGGTTGTCTTCACAAACCAATAGAGACCTAGAAGAGGATGGCTTTCAGTACAGACTTTATCTACCCAGGATTTACCAACTGTGGAATAACTTCAGATTTGGCCTTCACAGAATCCAAAACAAAGATACAAATGGCAGCTTCACTATTTGTGTTGTTTTATGTTTTCTTTGCTTTTCTTTAAAAAGAATGGTACTCTAGACCCGTGTTTAACACTTTGTTGAAATACATTTGGTTATGTTACCCTGTTTTCTGGGGGTCCCGGGAGGGACACCAAAATAACCTTGCAATTACACAAATTTGGGGAAATTAGTCAAGAGCACTGGTTGGCAAAACGAGAGGCAGGGTAACGCAGCAGAATCTTGTAACCCAGTGTTTACGGGGTCAGGCCAAGTCAAGAAGCAGACCGGTTTGAAAGTAATGAATGATCTTTATTAAATACAGGCACACAATGTAAGGAACACACGCACACAGATAACTAAGGAAAATAAAGATGTGAGTAAGAAAGCAGGATTTTCAGAGGGATAGTTGATTCGAGTGTTATGAAACCTGTTCCTGAAGCCCGGAAGAAGATAGAGAGTGATGCTGGGGTTTGATGTATCTCAGCACGTGGAGCTGAGGGGAAGCTTGCCAAGTGATGCGGCAGCAAGGCGGTCTGGAACTCGGGAACAATCCGAGGAAGGTCTCGGAATCAGGGGTTTTTATAGGGAGAAGTGTGACTGCAAGCTGTGCCTTACTCGGGGACAACAATGAGTTTTGGGTGCGAGACAATGTCTCCGAAAGGTCACAATTTAGCACGATGGAATCAGAGCCGAATTAACGATGGTGCAGCCAGTATGTAAATGCGCAACACTTGACAGTGGATGGTTCAGCCTTTGTCAAGTTGCCTGCTTGGGGCAGGGAGGCTTTTGTAGGTAGCACGCCTATGTAATAGGGTGTTTGCCAGGAGGTCTCCTGAAGCTGCAATCTGGCTATTTCTGGCTTGCCTGTATTGTTTAGGAACATTGCAGCAATCAGCCGCCAAGCCTAGTTTCGTGCTTGTCCAGGGGCCTCACAAACACGTGAAGAGGGGTGGTAGAATAAGGCCGAATTATGATATCAAAGTGATATTGAGTGCTATCTCCAAATAGGCCTAAACAGCAGTAACAGTTGTATCTCTCTAAGATTACACACGGATGTTGTGGTAAAGTGAGAAGTGCACATGTATGAAGTTGCATCTCTCTGCTGATCCCCATTTTCTCAGTTCCTCTTGAGATTCACTTCTTAAATGTGTTACAATGAATACACTTGCCACAGAACAATCCCGTTTCACCTCTGTTAATAATAGCAAACATTGCTGAGTGCAAAGGGACATTATTGAGTGTCATTTCAGGAGGGTTTGATGGGCATTTTTGTCCTTTATATGTTTCAGTAAAATGTGGTGGTAAATTTGGAGCTTCCTCATTGTGTGAACTAGCTGAACAACACGAGCAAAGAAAACTACATTTCCAAAAAATAAGCAAAGTTTATCAGGGAAGTTCACACAACCCTAAAACTCCAAGTGAGTTTTGTCAAAGAAATAATATTGCACAACTGAGCAGAGGTGAAAGCCTCAATTAGGAGAGAAGCAAGCGGGCAAGGCCAGTTTAACTCCCCTCAGTGTTGTCGTCATTGTGGTTGTTGTTGCTTTCAATCAGAGGTTGGAACTGTCACTTCTCTAGACCACAGCTCCCAGAAAGCCCTTTGGCCACGTTATCTCAAGGGTTCTGGAGGCTGTAGTCCAAAAAGTTTTTTTCCCCCTAGTGTCTGGTTTTAACAACAACAGCAATAAAAATTTTTAGCTGTCTCTCCTTATAGATCCAGGTGGGGAACCACGGTGAATAACATAACACATAAAATTAGCACAATAATACTATAGTAGCAAGTTTTGCACCTTAACATGACTAATAGGGATAACTCTTGATCTCAGAGAAGATTTGACATGGACTCCCAACCCCCTTGCTGATGGCCCCAATTTCACAGAGAAGGAGGTACTTTCCCTCCCCCTGTTATTTCCTCATATGAATGCCATGCACTGTAATTGTTCACTCTAATTTAGGGTCCAGGGCAGCAGCCATCTCCTAACACCTGGAACAAGTGTCCTTATACAGGTGGGATTAATGGTGAATGAACCTATCAGTTCCTGTTTTCCTCACATTTATTCAAGCATTTTTAATCTCCAGTTCTTTCTGTGCCATTTATAACTTGCAAATTTCTTTATACCCTGCTTTTAAAAAAATGCATAAAATAAATGAAACAGTTTTTATCCATCTGAACTCGTCCAGCTCAATAGGTACAGTTATTGGTTGGACCATGTTATACCTGCTTGCCATTGAACTTTTAAAGATGAGGTACCTGTCAGAAAAGAAAGAGTTGGTATCACAACCCTAAACATCTTCTGCCTGGATGGATGAATTTGTCAGTTTTGTTTGCTCCCATCCTTCAACAATTTTCAAAAAGATTCCAGTTCTTTTTAAGAAATTTGTGAATATTGGTAAGATTTTTATTCTTTTAAAAAAAAATACCAGACAAAAATCTCACTCATCGTTAGACATGATGAATAGACAGTTTTTGTGCAGAACTGCATCCTGGAGTGATTAAAAAAGTTGGATTCTGGTACTGAGCTCTAGATTCTGGACACACTGATTCTGCCACCACTCATCACCCAAGAATGAAAATGTTTTATTCGACTGCCTGGCAATTCTACTGAAGAGAACTGTGAGGCAAATTCAAAGGTTCTTACTGAGTCAAAATACTGGAGGAATTTAGAGGAAACCATAAAGAACATTGCATGACAAGATCTGTAATTTCTTCAAGGGGATCTATTTCAACTTGATGTTCCTTACAAATAAAACTTTGGGAAAAACTGTTTATTTGGCTTCTTAAGCAACACATTCACAAGCTCGCTTCTTCCAGTTTTTTGAACAGATAGACTATAAGATAACATGTGTCTGGTTGATTAGTTACCAAAGGGAAATGAAATGTGCTATACAATCTTACGTATCTTTACCCAGAATTATGTCCTGCTGAGTTCAACGCAGCTTATTTCTAACTAAACTTAGACAGGATTACACTCTGAGGGTTAAGACAACATTATTGTTGTTGTATGCCTTCAACTCATTTCTGATTTACAGCAACCTTCAACTGAACCTATCATGGGGTCTTCTGGGTATATGATGAACCCAAGAACACTCAGTGAGTTTCCATGGCCAACCACAAAATCAAACCCTGGTCCTCAGGGTCATAGTCTGACACTAAAAAAAGTATACCATGCTGGCTCTGCTAAGCATGAAAATTATCCCATATTAGCCAACAATGCTGCAGCAAGGTAAGTCAGTCCTGATTGTAATGATGTGACCAACGCTACCCAAGGAAATGTACCACTAAATGGAATTTGAAATCAGGCGTCCTAAATTGAAACCTGGGCATTGTGCATTTTGTTCTCCCTGCTTCCTTCAGGACTGGCATGGCGTGAGTGAGGATGAAATCTTGGAAGATGAAAGCCAGGACTACGAGTTGCTGTCATTGACACAGGATGCAACTTCTACTACCATGGCATTCCGGCGATATTTCCGAACATGTGATGAACATGATCTGGACATCACGGTAATGGAGAGAGAAGTGCTTACAATATCAACAAGGGCACAGACAATGCAGATTTCAGTGGAATTAGGCATGGATTACACCCAGGCACTTTTTAAAGGTTCAGTTTTTTCAGAGCAAGAAACAGGAGTGCATAATTCACTTTCCCGTTTGAAAACAAGGGGATTTTAATGTGCTTAGGAATTCTTCCTGGTCTTAGCTAAACATTGTTGCTGTTGTGTGTCTTCATGTCTCTTCTCAATTATGATGGCCCTAAGGCAACTCTATCACAGGGTTTTCTGGAGCTGAGAGGATATGATGCACCCGAGGTCATCCAGTGGGTTTCCATGACCAAGTGGGGAATCGGAGCCTGATCTCCATGGTCATAGTTCAATGCTCAGACCTCTACACCATGCTGCCTCTCTAGCTAAACATTAGCTCTTCAGTTCCTTCCTTCCTTCCTTCCCTCGGCCATTTCCGCACTAGATTGTTTTAGTGCTATTATTCCACTTTCAACATCCTATGGAATCCTGGGGTTTGCAAACTGCAAACCCCAGGATTCTATAGGATGTTGTAAGTGGAGTAATAGCACTGTAACAGTCTAGTGTGGAAATGATTGATACCCTTCCTTGGATTACTCATATTCTTCCTCATTACAGCTCAAGGGAGTGACTTTTCCAGCAACATCTCCTCCCACTCAACCCCCCTATCTCCCCCCCTCCCCATGCCTGCCTAATATCATCTCAGTACTCTTTTTTTCAGAATATTGAATATTGTTTTCAGTTCACCTTTGATACCATTTTCTCAGCTTTCTTTCTGTTCTTATGATGGTTGTTGCATTTTGCACTCTTGGGTGTTTTTTACTCTCTGTATTTTGACTTTGGTGGATTTGTTATGTTTTATAAGCATTTTTATTTGCTGAAACCACATTTCAGCCAGAAAGCCCAGTATAAGATGACACAGAAATATAAGAAGATAAACAAACAAAATTAGAATGTTTAACAATCTGTTCTGACAGGCTTTTGGATGAATTATTCTCCAAATTAAGCATGTAATTAACCTCTCCCTCCACACCCACTCCTTGCCAAGCCAGACCAAAAACTGAAAGAGACATGGGGTTGCATTTAAAAATAGATTGGAAGTTACTTTTAGTGCACAATACAACAGTTTTGTCTGAGTTCATTAAGGGCTCATCCATTAGAAAAAGACAAAGAACTCCCAGATTTTGTTCCTGTTCTTTCCCATTTTATATTGGGTTAAAATAAGTCAGTCTGGAGATCTGGCATAAAAAGTCTCTGATCACAGTGGGAGCTGACAGATAATAGTCTAGGATAAACAAAATGTGGATGGATCTCCAAAATAAAAATCAGAAAGAACTGGAACAAAGTCTAACTTTTCATTCAGCCTGGAGGCACCCTCATCAGGTGACATCTAGACTTTAATAGCTTGTAACACAGATACCTTCAGGAGCACTAGCTATGCCTATATCAGTCTTCCAGTTTCTTTGTTCATCTTTAGATATCTTTCTCCATGTATTTTCTCTGTCATCAGGGAAACAAGTGGCAAGTGGCAACTAGATAAAGGGCAGTTTCAGCTCTGCCACCCCAAATATAGGGGCTAGACTTCCGGTGGCTGCAGTGAGGAGCTTGTTCGTCTCCTAACACAGCTGGAGGAGAGACGGACACCCAACAGGGACGGGAACCCACCGTTTTTGGAAAATAAACAGTAGGTGAAACTCCCTTGGAAAAGCAGGTTTGGAGGCGCTTGCAAAGGACTAGGCTTTTACATTTTAAGTGTTGATGAATACTTTCTTTTATCTACTAGCTCTTGAATATATTTATATTTGTATATTTTGACCTTGTAAATACCCCTGAAGGCAATTTTGATGAAGGGTGCCATAAAATGTGGAAAATGAAATAATGTTGCTTTGTTTTTATTTGCCAATTTAGCTATGTGTGTACAGGTACATGTAACAGTGTGATAATACAGGGAAGTTTTGTTTTCCTTTTAATTTCTCCCTGAACAGACTGATACACTAAGACTGATAACTGGTTACGGCAGAGATGACACAATTGATTTCTTCAAAGGGCAAATTATCCACAAATCTCTCTTCTTGATGCTGTTGTCAAGTGAAGATGAATTGCAGTCACCCAGTATCTATCATGTGTACGACCTGAAGATGGATGATGTGAGTTTTAATCATTAAGGACAAAGATGATGACTCTTTTCAAATGCTTCCATTCAGTAATTTCAAAAAATTCAGTGTTTCTGGCAGGTTTAATTCATTCGTCTATTTATTAACAGTGATGGTCATATTATTTACAGGGCAGTATTTTCCCCCTCTTTATTTTTCAACATATATATCCATACAAGTCCAGGTAAAAATAACCTATGAATTAATTATGCAATGGCAAGATTGCAAATAATATAGAGTAAATTATCTTGCAAGTAAATGTATATTAACATGGCTTTCATTCACAAAATTAAATTTGTTTGAAACACTTCAGAATATATACATGGGCCTTTTTCTTCCTTCCTACCTGTTCAGATCACTTCCTCCTTCTTTGAGGAAAACAGTCCATCTCTTTGTTCCCTTTGCTTGAAAAGGGGACAGTGTACTGAGATCTCATCTGCAGTTATGACTATTAACTTAAAATCCATTTTATAGGCTCATGTAATCAAATCTGGTTTAATTTTTGTTTATCTCCTTTCCTATACTTGAATAGATTTCTTCAGAAAACAAATAACAAATACTTTTTTTTTATTTCACCTTGCTAGAGCATTCAAAGTAATTTCTTTTGTTTCTACCTCAAGTTCACATTGCACAAGCCCATTGCGTTCTGCTAGCATAAATATCAAATATTTTTATACATGGAGTGCTGATCACAAACATTTTTCTCTATTGTCTCAAGTAAATGGCTATGTTGTTCTTGTACCCACTACGGTGGCAGAGAGATTAGTACTCATCTTTCTCTCTTTGTAAAGTGGAAGAGAAACTTTGCATCCAACCATGTTTGTTCACTGCAGGTAACCTCAATACAAAAGGACAGCTCTTCAGTTTAGCACAAAATCATAAGAATCTGCTCTACAATAAACAGGTTTTAAACTGACATCTAAAACAAAATAGGTCCTAAGTGATTTGGTGAAAGTTTTTGTTGTTATGCACCTTCAAGTCATTTCTGACTTATGGCATGCCTAATACGAGCCTATCACAGGGTTTTCTTGGCAGAATTTGTTCAGAGAAGATTTGTCCTTGGCTTCTCTGAAGTTGAAAGTGTGTGACTTGCCCAAAGTCCCCTAGTGGGATCCTTTTTGCACCTTCCCCTTTACCAGTGCTGGGCTGCTCAGCTCGCGCACAAAGCCTCAGGAGGAACACTGCCGCTTCTCAGCTGCTTCTTTGCTGCTCAGGCTCCACAGCTCTGCCCTCTCGCGCGACCGCCCCGCCCCTTCCTTCCGCAGTGCAGCCTGGGAGCTGAAGGCTGCGCTGGGGGAGGAAGCGCGACCGGCCCGGCTTGTCTGACACACCGCAGGGCAGGTAAGTGCGCGCGGGCCCCGGGAGCATTGCACAACCACGCAGCATTTTAGGCTTAGAGCCGAAAATAAAAAAATGTGTCTGCTGTCCACATTAGGCTCCTAAGCGTCAAGTAAATGGAAGTGTGTCGTACGGACCGCTCCTCCCATTTATGCGACGCTCAAGGGGCCCTCTCGCATAAGAAACACCGTGCGAAAGTTTCCACAGCCAAACAGAGATTCGAACCCTGGTCTCTCAGTGTCACATAAATAAGTATCTATACCATTTAGCAAATAATTTTAGATACTTGGGCATCATTTACAATCTATATAGTCTCTAGGAGAGGAACAATGGCTATACCTCTTAAATATAGATTAATATACATTTATTAATTTATGCAATGGAAAACTGTATGAGAAAAATGGACTTTTTTTGTTTGAATAGTGAAGGAAGCTGTTTTGTAATTCACAATTATTCTGAATATCTAAATTCAGAGGGAAAACTACATGGAATGTCTGCCCATTGCCCTACCTGCAGCCTGAATTATCTGAAACATGCGCTGATGCCTTTTTCCTTACAACACCATAGTATTATGAAGGAAGCCTATAAGCATACCCTTCAGTTTTATCCTCTTTTTTTTTTAATACGTGGAAAGGCTGGGTCATGCAGACATCCATCCTTTCGGTGTCCTTGGCCATTTCCATACTAGCCTGTTATAGTGCTATTTATTCCACTTTCAACATTCTATGGAATCCTGGTGTTTGCAGTTTAGGGAGCGGCCTCTAAGGGGCCTCAAATGGCCTTTGTATTATTATCTTACAGATAGGGCCACTGAAACTTGGTTCAGGCCCCAGTTTTTGCTGGAAGTTGTTTGTTTGTTTGTTTTATTTTTGGGGAGAGCAGAGGTTTGTTTGTTCCTTCAAGGTCCCTCAAGTCTTTGTGTGGAAGCAGAGGAAAAACCAGCAACTTTCTCCATCCCTGGCCACCTGCTCAACTTCTTTCTTTGACTGGCACCCCAAGGCTACCCCCCCCCCATCATATGCACCTGAGTGGCCACTCCAGGCCAGCCAGGAGATGTTCAGGAGCTGCTTTTGGAGCCAGAGGACTCGTTGAAAAAATGGGAGAGCAGCTGCCCAGGCCATGAAGTTGGAGATGCTGGAGCTTCTGTTAAGACCACAGTGGCCTTATTGCCCTGGGGTCTCTGTTGCAAGCCACTGCCACCATTGCTGGTCTTCCATTTTGCCTGTGGCTTCTCCCCATGCTACCAACTCACCTTTTCATTCCCTTTCTCCCATTTGCTGGTATTACTGTATCTTTTTCCTCACTCACATCTTGCTTTTGCTCATTTAGGGGCCTATTCCTGTTGTCTCTTGTGGCAAGGGCAGACTGGGTAAAAACCTGTAGCATTTCATAATACAGAATTTTCTATCCATTATAATTTTCTTTGAGCTTTTACAATGGAGGTCAAGAAGAACAGCAAATAATGTTACTAATAAGGCAAAAACATAAGACAGTTAGGCCATTTCTGCACAACAATGCTCTTGCGCATTGTCCAGTTGCAGTCCTGGCATGGAAGGGAGCATGACAGGAACACTCTCCTCCGCATCTCACCAGCTCCTTGCACAAGGGAGCGTGAGTGACACGTCTCTTCCTTCTGCAGCACAGCCAGGTATTTTCCAATGCTGTGCTGGAGAAGGAAGTATCATGATTGCATAGGTTGTTGTGGGTTTTCTGAGTTTTGAGGCCATGTTCTTTTAGTATTTTCTCCTGACATTTCACCTGCATCTGTGGCTGGTATCTTCAGAGGATCTGACGGCGGGGAAGTGAGACAGAGTATATATACTTGTGTAGTCCCTGGATGGAAGGAAGCAATTTGCATATGTTAAGTTGGCCTGTGGGATGACCTATTGTTAAATGGAAAATTTGCTATCATGGGGCTAAGCGGGCTTCCCATGGTGACCCCATGGCAGCCCCATGATAGCCAATTTTTACATGGAACACTTTGAAAAGCAAGCCTTGGAAACCACACCAAAAAAGCCCACTATATGGCTCTGTTATGTGGATGACACCTTCACCATTTGGAGCTGCAGAGAAGAAGAACTGACCATGTTTCTGGACCATCTGAACAACATCCACCTGAACATCCAATTTACCATAGAAAAAGAAAATGAAGGAAGATTACCATTTCTGGATGTCCTGGTCATCCGCAAACCTAACCAACAATTGGGCCACACAGTTTACAGAAAACCTACACACACTGACAGAAATCTACACAAAACCTCCAACCATCACCCAGGGCAAAAAAGGAGCACAATAAAAACTCTGGTACACTGTGCAAAAACAATCTGTGAACCCCACCTCCTGAAAGATGAACTGAATCATCTAAACTGGGCTGTAAAGACCAATGGTTGCTCCAGTTCAGACATCAGAAGAGCCTCAAGACCCAGAAGAAAACACAGAAGTGAAGATAAGCAGCCAACTAAAGGGAATGTGTTTTTACCATGCATCAAAGTGGTCACTGGCCGCATAGGGAAACGGATGAAGAAACATAACCTCCAAACAATCTACAGACCAACCAAGAAAATTCAACAAATGCTACGTTCAGCAAAGGACAAGAGGGATCCTCTAATTCTACTGGAGTTTATCGCATACCTTGCAGTTGTGGGCAGGTCTACATAGGGACTACCAAACACAACATCCAAACACGAATTAAAGAACATGAAAGACACTGCAGCCAGATCCAGCCAGAAAAACCAGCAGTAGCAAAACATGCTATAAACCAACCTGGATACAGAATGCTTTTTAAAAACACAGAAATTCTGGACCGTTCTGACAACAACTATGTCAGACTACACAGAGAGGCCATTGAAATCCATAAAGGCATGGACAATTTCAACAGGAAAGAAGAAACGTGGAAAGTAAACAAAATTTGGCTACCAGTACTGAAGAACACTAAAATCAAGACTCAAAATATGCCACTGAACACCACCCAGCCTCTGGAGGTCCCTCTACAACAAACAATACAATAGATTGCTAATGTACTTAACACACTGTTATGCATATCCCCTGACTAACAACACAACCCTGGGGGATATCCCATTTAACAATAGGCCATCACACAGGCCAACTTAACACATGCAAATTTCTCCCTCCCACCCAAGGACTACACAAGTATATATACTCTCTCTCACTTCCATGCCATCAGATCCTCTGAAGATGCCAGCCACAGATGCAGGCGAAACGTCAGGAGAAAATGCTAATAGAACACGGCCTCAAAGCCCAGAAAACCCACAACAACCTATGGATTCCGGCCGTGAAGGCCTTCGACTTTACATATCACCATTGCGCTTCTTGCCCTTCCACATAACAGGTAGATATGGGAGCATCACGCGATCTCGGGCGCTAATGGATTTTTTTCTGTTGAGTAAATAGCCTGTGAGCACAACACATGGGGACAGAATGGCAGCAAGACCATGATGATGTCATGTGGAAGCACAACCTGCAGACCACTGCCTTCCTGTCCCCATAGCGGGACGACTCCAGCATGTGGATATGACCTTAGTCAAGCCCCAAGCCTCCTTCTGTAGTGCCGGACACGGTAATTTGTACAGTCCTTCCCTTTTTGGCCTACCACCTTCATGGGGATTCCAACTCCGGGAGAAAGTTGTACTAAGCTCCTTTAAATCTGCCATCCCCTTCAGACATCTTTCCTTGCTGCCCAAGGCAAAATAGTTTGACTGTGCCTTCTTGTGCGCGGGCTTAAGATCTAAAGCAGAAAGATGATTCAGCAGATGTCACTTCCCTGTCATTCAAAACATTCTACCCAGAGAAGCCACACGCACAAGAACTCTCTCCGACTTAAATATAAAATGGCACAAAGGTATGTTTTTAAAACTTCACTTGGGTCAGGATTTGGAACCCCTTCAATATTTATTATGTGTTTTGACTTTGTTTTTCAGTTCCCTATCCCAGAAGATGACACCACTTATGCCTGCAAGTTTCTTCCACTACCCATAGTCAAGACAAAACACCACATCTACAAGGTGACTTTGGAAAGGAAGCAGGGAGGGCTGCAGCTGCATTCATCTTCTTAAGACTCACTGTAAAAGTTCTGCTTTTTGGGATACAGTGGAGACAGTTACCCTGGGCACCACATGCAGCAGAGTCCACCATACTGACAAACAGAACGCCCCAAATTAGGGAAAGATATTGTATTGACCTTCAGAGTATAGCAAGAAGGTCCCTAAAGGCCCCACATAAGCATTCTGGCTTCTCAGAGTTTTAAAAAAAGCAATGAAGTAGATTGTGGATGCTTGGTTTTATGTTGCCTTTTGGTAGTAATCTTGCACAATCCTGCAAACTTAGAAAGCCTCTGCGTTGATTCTTGTCTCTGCCATGAATTGACAAGTTGGCAGTCAGCGTCAGCTTCAGGGTTTTTGAGGGTCCTGCCAGATTGCCACCCCTGGTACTGTTCCTTATGGGGCTTCCAGGGAGTGGGGGGATCAATTTGGTGCCTGCTGTTGCAGCTGCTCACTTTATTTTTCCCAAAGGGCAATGTGCTAAAAGTTCTAGTTCCAGGATGGCTTCTGCCAACATTTTAAAAAGCCAGGTATGTTGTATGTTGACAGTTGCTTAATTGAGATAGCTGGCATTCACTGGTACATATCTAAAAAGGTGGAGAAGGGACACCTCTTTTCATGTATATATGTATGAATGTCAGTACCAACTCTGATCACAGATTCATCTCTCTTAGGGCCTTTCTGCACTACACTGTTATAGTGCTATTATTCGACATTCAACATCCTGTGGCATTCTGGAACTTGTAGTTTACAGAGGCCAAAGAGCTCTCTGGCTGAAATTCTAAAGGCCTCTCCCTGAACTGCAAACTCCAGGATGTTGAAAGTGGAATGATAGCACTATAACAGTGTAGTACAGAAAGGCCCTTAGTATTCACTTCTGCAGTAACTAGCAGCAGCTCTTCAGAGCTTCCTGAGCAAGAAACCTGGGACCTTCTTCGCAATGTGTTCTCCCACGCAGCTATGGCCCCATTCTCTTTATTTCCTGGAGTTTCCCCTCAAATCTATGCATGCTTCAGCAGAGTGTGATATACGGCAATAAACCTTCATGTGCAGATAACTCGTCCCATTTTCTGTTGACTGGTGTGCTTTAAGAAAAATAGAGAAATAGATTAAAATGGAGTCTCAGTCATATTTTTGTTGCTGTTGTTGTTGTTGTTGTTGTTGTTGTTGTTGTGTTTTCTCCGTCTCTAGTTTGCCCCCGTGATCACACCCCGGAATGAAACCCTGGTACATCACATCCTGGTCTATGCCTGTGGCAATGCAAGTGTCCTGCCTACTGGTGTCAGTGACTGCTATGGAGCTGATCCTGATTTTTCCCTGTGCTCCCAAATAGTTGTGGGCTGGGCTGTAGGAGGAGGGGTGAGTACTTAGAATTTTCCAAACTGAGGGAACCACTTCTAGCCCATAATCAAACTACCATGCTGCATATTTATCCTGGGTGGGAGGGAGCCGTGCATTTCCCACGTTGCAAGATTTTATTTCATAGTGAGGGCTGAGGGATGAATTTATTTTCCAGGGGCAGGGAGAGAGAGCAGCAGAGAGGCCTGATGCTCTTACACATTGATTGCATACCATGCTTTATGTGGTTGGCCCTCTTCAGTCACCAAGGGCACAATTCACCACTGGATTTTTGTGAGCATTTCCCACTGAAATGGGAAGATTTCTAGTCTGCAAAAGTACTAGTCACTATCAGGGTACTAGCAGTTAACACCTGTGCAATCCTCTAGAAATCTACTCAGAAGTAAGCATAACTGTGCTCAGTGGGACTTATTCCTCAGTAAGTAGACAGAGTGTTCCAATTCCAGGGATATCATCAGCCTCTCTAAAGCCAAAGGAACAGGTAAAACATCTTTCAAGTGATTTTTAAAACTGCAATCTTTCTTCTCTCCCTCTGCCTCCCAATCCGGCAACCAGACTTACATGTTCCCAGATGAAACAGGAATCTCCATAGGTACACCGCTGGATGCCCAGTGGGTCCGTTTAGAAGTCCACTACAGCAATTTTAATGCACTTCCCGGTGAGTACGTTATATGCAAACTAGTTGAAGATGGGGGGAGGCTCTAAGGTGAGGCAGGGAGTAGGACCGAAATATAGAGTGCGGAGAGAAATGGATATATTTTACTAGATTCTAAGACCATTTCCACACTAGCCTGTTATAGTGCTATTATTCCACTTTCAACATCTTATGGAATCCTGGGGCTTGAAGTTTAGGGAAGGGCCTCAAAGGCCCCTCCCTAAACTTCAAACTCCAGGATTCCATAGGATGTTGAAAGTGAAATAATAGCATTATAACAGGCTAGTGCGGAAATGGCCTAAAAGAGCCCAACATGGGCATTAATTATTTTCATTGTTATTACTATCTTTATTTATATCCCACTTCTTTTCCTCAAAAGGACTCACAGCGGCTTACAACTTTAAAAAGAACACTTAGTTTAAAAAACCAAAATATACAAAAGTTAAAACACTAATTAAACAGACAACGGTAATTAAAATAAAGTTAAAATATGTATGAAAACAACAGACAAATCACAATAGAAATACCCAGCACCTTTATTCAGCCCAGCAGTAATCACATATTAAATTTCATATTAAATTAAAAACCATTATGACGTGAACGAAAGGACCCTCAGATACAGAGAATAGTTGAAAATAATTTTTCCCCTGTGTTTATCTATTTGTATGACTTGAAGAAAAAGGCAGACTAGAGAAAGAGGTGAGTTTGTTCAGGAACTTTTAGGAGTTGTAGTATGAGAGATACGTGCCTCTCCAGAACTACAGGTTCCACATTTCTTGGCTTCTTCTGGTGTTTCCTATGAAGAGCCAATGAAATGTGACAGCCTTTCATTTATCATGAACATATTTTCTGGGTTAGTGGGAGGAGGACTGCACACAATGTGGGTTTATTCCCATCACCACTCAGAGAAAGGTGAAGAAACTGACAGGTGACACAAATTCAAAGGTCAGTTGGCTCCCTCCAGCTCAAGCCATCTTCTCTTCAGTTCTTTCTGTGCCTGTATCTACAGCAGAGCTCTTTTGCCTTTGCTCTGTTGCTGTTCGTAAGCCCTCTTCTTCTCTGACTATGCTTTACCTTATCCTTCTGGAAATTCCTTGCTACCTTAATGTTCTCATTAAAAAAAGACTTTCCCCACTTCTCCCCTCTTTTTTTCCAGTATCTTGTCCTCCTTTTTGTGATGGTTGCAGAAAGGAGAGGCTTCTGAAAGAAAAAGAAAAAGTCATTGGCTCACTCAAGGACTGATCAAGTAGATCATAATCTAAAGGAAGCTGTGCAGTCCTTGTATGGCTTCATGTTGTCCCATACTGTACTTTGTCCATCATGGCTATACATGTTTACCTGAAAACAAATATACTGGAAGTCACCCATATCCACAAAGGATGCATTCCAGGACTTACTGCAGATAGCAAAAAAATACGGATAATATAAGCACCAATTTTTCCAGTGAATGATGAGACGAGTATGCAGCTTGGGCCATTTCCGCACTATACTCTTATAGCGCGATTATTCCACTTTCAATATCCTATGGAATCCTGGGGTTTGCACTTTAGGGAGGGGCCTTGAGGACAGTCCCTAAATTGCAAACCCCAGGATTCCATAGGATGTTGAAAGTGGAATAATCGTGCTATAAGAGTGTAGTGCGGAAATGGCCTTGGAGAGGAAACTCTGAAACTGGACCAAACTTTAGCATCTCGAGATTCTAAAACATTTAAAAAAAAAAACAGCCTCATCTAGACAACCCAGCCTTCCACTCAACTAGCCCCACATCCTTGTAGGGAAGGAAAGGAAACAAGGACTAAAATCTAAACCGCCTCTTCCACAGAGGCAGATTCCACACAACACTGTCTCTCGAGTCTACTTAAGAATGACCCAACCTCACTTTTTCCAGTCAGCTGCTCATGGGGAGGTGGGACAAGGGCTGGAATGGCTCCTTAGGGTGAAGAAATGAAAACTGGAGGGAAGAGAAAGCGGAGAGAGAAATGGTCTGAAGTGCCTGCTCACCTCACATCCCCTCACCAGTCCATCAGGCTGCCAGAGTCCACAACTCAACTGTAAAGGCTTTCTGCAGAGTTGGCCCATTCCAGCTCAGGTTCAGTGCTGTGAAAGAGTCTCCTCAGTCACCACCCTTCTCTCAACCACTGTCTCAACCTTTGCCATGCCGTGCTTCCAGAGCATGGACTCTGACCCAGAGTCTGAAGCAGAGGGAACGCCAGAGGCTGAAACAGAAGGCATGCCAGGGCCTGCTGTACAGAGAGAGATTACAGTATCAGAAACAGAACAGGGGACAATGCCAACCCCAACTGAATCATAGAATCATAGAATCATAGAAATGTAGATTTGGAAAAGACCACAAGGGCCATCCAGTCCAACCCCCTGCCATGCAGGAACACCCTCAAAGCACTCCCGACAGATGGCCATCTAGCCTCTGCTTAAAAACCTCCAAGGAAGGAGACTCCACTACACTCCGAGGCAGCCTATTCCACTGCCGGACAGCCCTGACTGTCAGGAAGTTCTTCCTGAGGTTCAGGTGGAATCTACTTTCCTGCAGCTTAAATCCATTGCTCCTTGTCCTGGTCTCTAGAGCAGCAGAAAACAAGCCCTCTCCTTCCTCTACATGGCATCCCTTCAAATATTTAGACATAGCTATCATGTCCCCTCTTAACCTTCTCTTCTGCAGACTAAACATACCCAGCTCTCTAAGTTTATCCTCATAGGGCATGTCTTCCAGGAGAGGACTGAGAGTCCTGCCTCTTCAGATATAGAGGAACACTTACCTCAACCCAGCTTTTCAGTGCACAGACAGCAAAGAGAGAGCCAGTGTAGCTCTCTCAGGATTTATAAATGGCAACAATCAAGTCTCAGCTGCACTAGGCTCAAGACCTATTTAGGTGGCATCCTTCCCCTCCAAGAGTTGTCAGAGCTTATCTGACCTGCTACCTTACTGGATGCCTTGACAAATGCTCAGATTGACCTTGGACATTCCCTTGCTGTAAAACCCTGCTGGACTTTGTTTATGTTGGACTTTATTTGTCACTCCTTGCTTACTGCCTGGAAGTAAGTAACAAGCTAGGAGATATTCAGTTTGTTCTGTTTGATTTATCAGCTGTGCCAGGACTGAGATAAGATAGGACAGCCTTGTCTGGTGGCCAGCTTCTGTCTCTGTGGAGCAGATCCTCCTTTGCCTCCTTGTTGCCAGTGCTAAGCAAAGCCTCACTTCTTGAATCTGTCCTGCTAGGGCTGCCTAGCAAGTGTCTCTCACAGCGGTTGTAAACAGCATTTTTATTCATGAATAAATCCCATTCAGTTTGGTGGGTTCACTGCTTAGTAAGTTTATTAAGTATTGCCTCAGAATGTAATTTAAAAGGTTGACTTAGCACAGTGGTTCTCAACCTGTGGGTCCCCAGATGTTTGTGGACTTCAGCTCCCAGAAGCCCCAGCCACTATGGTCAATGCTCAGGGCTTCTGGGAGCTGAAGTCCAAAAAACATCTGGGGACCCACAGGTTGAGAACCACTGACTTAGCAGATCTAAGCAGCATTCAGAGAAAAGTTTCATTGAACTTAATCCTCTTTATATTTTTTTGAACTGCATTTCATCTTGAGTAACTCATATACTGGTCATGTGGTTAAGGGGGACCTACTGTAATTCCTGTTAATGGCCCTTACTTTTAAGTAACCATGCTTAGGATTGCAGTGTATGGATCCATCTAGTCCAGTGGTTCCCAACCTGTTGGTCCCCAGATGTTTTTGGACTTCAGCTCCCAGAAGCTCTGAGCATTGACCATAGTGGCTGGGGCTTCTGGGAGCTGAAGTCCACAACCATCTGGGGACCCACAGGTTGAGAACCACTGATCTAGTCCAACTTTGTTACTCATCTTTGGAAGCTTGCAAGCAGGACTTGAAGGTGTTGGCCTTCATTTGTGGGTCATCACTAACAGTTCTCAGGTATACGTTGAATTTACTGGTTAACTTATAGTATTGATTACATGAAGCCTCTTCATTTTTCACACAAATAGCAAAGTGGCTTCTGGCTAACTCAGTCATATGGAAATCTGCACAGAATGCACTGTTCAGCTTATATTTTTCTTTGTTAAGATTTAATTGACAACTCAGGGATAAGGCTCTACTATACCCCAGAACTGCGTCCCTATGACATGGGAGTGCTACAAACAGGATTTTTCACCTTTCCTATCCATTTCATCCCCCCTGGAACGGACTCTTTCATGTCCTACGGGTTCTGCAATACCAGTCAGTTTGAGGAGGTAGGTTCTTGAGCATTACACTGCCCTTTTCTTTGCCTCTCATCATAAATGACTATTATACCTAGTACTTTATGTTTCAGAATATATAGACTACCAGTTCACATATCAAATCTTAATTTCAATCTGTAGAAAAAGCCCATACTAGATAGGTCAATATGATGACAAAAGTGCCTATGCCACAAGAAAGTTTCCAATGGAAAGCAGAAACCAAGCAAAGCTTTTCTTGGCATGGAGATTAAAAAGTGGTGAAAATTTTAACCACTGAAGTTCTGCATGATGGGCTAAGAAAAGCAAGGCCCTTTTCGCATGCATTTTTTTTGCGCGAGCGCCCCTTGAGCACCACGTGAATGGGAGCGTCGCTCTGTATGACGCACTCCTACTCGCGCGACACTCACAAGGTTAAAGGGGGGGGCGGGCGCATTTTTTATTTTCGGCTGTAAGCCGAAAATACTGCGCGCTCGCGCAATGCTCGCAGCGCCCTCGCTCATTTACCTGCATGCAGTGCTTCAGCGAGCCAGGCCAGTCGCACTTCCTTCCCCCAGCACAGCCTACAGCTCCCAGACTGTGCTGCGGAAGGAAGGGGCGGGGCGCTAGCGTGACGGTCACGCTACCAGGAAGCCGATGGGGGAGGCAGAAGGGCTGTCGTGAGCAGCGAGTGTGAGTGGCTGCTCGCCTGAGCGCCGCTCCCCACTGCCACGATGAAGGCAAGGTGCAAAAAGGGCCCAAGAGAAGGTTTGGTAGGGGAAAGAAAGAGAGACACAGAGAGGAAAAATGATTACTTAGATTTATGTGAAGGGAAATTTCATAGGCCTCTTCTTTTAGCCACCTGATGTCCCAGTTTGAGAGAGAGAAAGTTGGGACAAATTATTGTCATGGTTTCATTCCATGAGTCAAAGAGCAGGATGTCTTGTTTCCTGCTTAGCAAAAGCCCAAGAGTAGCCAAACTACCAGAGTGGTATAGATTATTTCTTTAAGCATTTTTCAAGTCATGTGTTCAGTTAGAATAAAGCTACAAGTAAAGTTACAAGTATTTCTGTATTTACAAGAAGGCTGTAGATACCATTTTTTGCTCAGACTTGGAAGCACTGGGATTGCCAGGCCTCAGGGCACCAGCTGAAATCTTTCAAGACTTGCAGGGCATCCCAAGACAGAGAGACAAATCTTGGGACACATAGTAAATGTTGGGGCCACTAGGGATGTAAATCATCACTTGTGTTATTTCATTTTTGTATGCAACGGTGAGTAATTTCACCAGTTTTCTCCCTGCTGCATGAGAATAGTTTCTGCATGGTTTTCTATGACTGTCTGCACTTCAGGACTTTTTTGAAAAATTATTGTGTGCAAAAAGTGCCTCGCTTTTGCACAGCATCTTGGTTTGCAGCATTTTGTTCAGGAAATAGTGTGCTTTGTGCACAATTCACTATTTCTTAAACAAAGTTTTTTTTTTCCCCAGCAGAAGTGGATTCGTGCCCCCAAGGTCCCCAAATGATAATAGTCTAAAAAAATGATGCATTGTGATGCACTGTGTCAAGACACTTTTTTTCATCAAAGCTGAGAAAATTTTTAATGCTCTTTACATCCTTACTTAATAGGCATACCCATTTTTAGTTGACTAGAATGGTTCTGGCCCACCTACCAGACCACAGTCTATGGTGTCTCAATGACTCTCCCTATGATATTAGCCAGCATGATATAGTGGTTCGAGCATTGGCCTACAGCCCCAGAAAACCTGATGATAAATTTGCCATAGGTTTCCCATAGGAAACAACTTGAAGGCACACAACAACAATGACATCCATCTCTGTGAGATCATTAGGGCCTGGACTCAGATTTTGGCTCTGAGATCTCAGGAAATGGGAAACAGCTCAATCAGTAATCCTGGAAGGCACAGATACTCCAACACAAAACTTGTTCTTTTTTTCTCCCCTTTTGAACTGTAGATGAATGGGGCTCCAGTGCCTGATATGCACGTGTTTGGCTACCTGCTGCACACCCACTTGGCTGGAAGAGGATTGAGAGGTGTCCTCTACCGGTAAGAAGAATCATTTCACATGTGTACCAAACTAGATGTGACAGTTTCAGAATGTCCCTAATCACACAGAAAGGGACTAATTTTAAAGGCAAAACATAAGGAGTACAGAATCATTCCTTCCCTCTCCTGTTGCTGTTTTTCTTACTGCCTGCATCAGTTGCAGTAATAGGGGCTCATGTGTGGAAAAAATCACTTGTGGAGGAGATCATCCTTGTGTGCAAGAACTCTGAACTTCCCACCTGCGTGGTTGTACGTGGGGGTGACACATGCACGTGTTTTTATTTTTAAGTCTGACTCCACCGCTCTGCCCTTTATGTGTTCGAGGCAACTCTGTAGCACAAGCTGAGTGAATGAAGAGAGAAAAAATACATTTCCTCCAGCCTACATACATGCATTTGATTAATGGGCATCCTGTTAGTGACATTGGCAAGTACAAGTTGAACTTGTGTCTGTGCATATCTTTTCATGGTCGTTGCAGAAAGGAATTCACTACCTCCCTCACGCAGCGATTCTCTTACCACTGGATTCACCATCCTCCTGCTGAAGTGCCCCCAACATAGTCACATAGTTGCTGGGGGAGGTCAACGGGCAACTGAAAAGCATCCAACTGATGGCTGGGCACACAAGGGTGATGCCAGCCTTCTGGGCCCTCCGGAAGATCTTTGGAAGGTCCTAGGGGATATCTTCATTTCTGAGTATCCAGCTATCACAGAAATGAGTGCTTCTTGATTGTTCTCTCCCACCCTTCTCCAGCCACCACAGGAGAGCAGTCAGTACTGTGTGCATGTGTGGTGGGGAGACACAGGGCATAATTCCACCTTGATGGGACTTTATAGTATTTTTCCCTGTGCAGGTCTTCACCTGAATGTCTGCAAAAAGTCTACAGAAGTACAATTGGCTGTACAGAAGGCTCTCCCAATCCAGATATCATGGGAAGAGTGAGAGACAACCATACACCCAGTTGTACTTACCACGCCCTCCAACATTTCACAGATGGGGCACATGTGGCCAAACAACATCAGAGTGTGGATAAGATGGCAAAAGACAGTAAGTAAGGAAGGACACACCAGCTAGGGAAAAGCTGCAGCAGTTTGCAATTTCTGGCCCCTCCTGTCATCTCATCCCCCTGCTGAGTTAATGGAGCACGAAGTAGTCTTGCACTTTGAAGTCAGCCTGCAGCAACTGAAGCAAGCTAAGGACAAAGAGGGAAGGAAGTGAGAAAAAACTGGGACATTTTAAAAGAAGCTGAAAAGGTGGGATGGAAGAGGATTAATTGGGACTGTCCCTGCCAAACTGGGACAGTTGGGGAGTCTACTTATGCAGGTTCCCTGTGAACATTCAGTGCACATGGGTGTCCAACAGACAAACACACACAAAACATCCACTCACCATGCTCACATCCTCTGAAGATCCCTTGTTAGATATCATTCTTTGTGCTGATTTTAGCGTGGTGTTTGTGTGTATGTATCAGAATTTTCAAAGCTATTTTTTTTTTTTGTACATTGTAACAGGGCAATTGACATAAATAGATAAGTAAGTCTGTATGGATTGCCAAAATTGTGGCTCTCCAGTCAGCGGCAGAACTTGGAGTGCTTGGAGGGGGGTGCGGGGGGTGGCCACAGTGCATGGGGACATGACTGTGGGGGGGCATGGTTATGAGCCAGGACACCTCAAAAACATTGCCGTCAGGGCGAACTGCCCCCAACTGCCCTCCCGTCCATACACAACTGTCTCTGGTACACTAACATCACCATGTTGATTTTAAAATCACTCAGTTAAAAATACACAGTTGTTGCTTATAGCAAAGACTTGAGCAACCCATGACCCACCAGAGGCCTTATCATACTACACTGTTATAGCACTGTTATACCACCTTAACTGCCATGGCAACACCGCATGGAATCATGGGATCTGCAATTTAGGGAGTGGCATTTAGAATTCTCAGTCAGAGAGCTCCAGCACTTCTGCAAACTACAAACCCCAGAATTCCACAGGGTGCAACCAGGGCTGCTAAAACAGAATAATAGCACTATAACAGTAGTGTGATAGATACCCAGGAGACTTGCGGCTCACTAGCTAGGTATTGTGGCCTGAGAATACGCCACCAATCCTGACATTACTGCTCCAATTGGTCAGCAAAACAAGGAGGGAATTTTTCAAGTATCTAATGGATTGCCATAGATTGTTGGTGGGTTCCACTCAGCTTGAGAGGTAACAAGCTGTGCAGATCAACTATAATGGAAAAATACTATGACTCCTTTGCAAGTAGTTGGCTGCAAGCCTTTGGCCCCCAGGAAGACATCTCAGGAGCCATTGGATTATTCAGATCTCCCTGGTCTGTCTGGACAGAGTGAGAGGCCCAGAGAGTTGAATCCTTCCCTTTCCCTGTGGAAACATAGATAAGAGCCTTGATTCTCATGTTGAAGTTCCTATGTTAGGAGAAGTTTAAAGAATGTGTGTTGTGGACATGAGATTGTGGGCAAATGAGGGCAGCTTCATTTCTCCATACACACCAGGAACATGAGAGAAAATTTGGCATGTCTTCTTTTGCTTACAATAGCCAGGATATCAGTCAGTCCTGCGTTTATCCCACAACAGGAAGGGCAAGGCATGCTTCTTCTTCTGCTTCCTTTTTGTCCTAGCAGTATGAGCCTGACAGGGCTCTGGTTATAAGCAGTGGATCTGATGTTGAAGCACTCAGATCCTCCAGGCCAGGTTCCCCTGTTAGTTAATATAATGTAGACATAAATAATGATCATCCTTAAGTCTATGTCTGATGTCACTGTTTCCGCTCATAGAGCTGAGCGGGCAAACCTTTTTCTAACTTGTATAGATACTAGCAGACATACTGAGAGGATTAAAAACAAGACCCATTCGGGATCAGACCAATATCCTCTAGTTTTCAATAGTGGCCAATAACCAGAAATTTATAAGTAAAATACTCAACTGTATGAAAAACTTGGTGTTGTGTGTTTTGGATTTCCTGCCACTTTGTTTCTTTGGGTGAACCTGAGTTACTGTAAAACAAGAAGGGGGAAAAATAATCCAAAAAATCTTTTGTGATGGGTTTATATATGTCCTTTTGTTCACAGGCATCACAAAACAAGTTAGAGAAGAGAAATGGTGAACTGCTGCAAGAGGAGTCCAGAAGTTCAGTTCATTAAGATGATGATGATGATGATGATGATGATGATGATGATGATGATGATGATTTTATTTCTTAATTTGTATTTCTTTCTTTTTGGAAAAACTGAAATTGAACCAATGGGGGGGGGGTTCATTTTTTTGCAATAGTGATTTTAGCTCTGGACTTTCAAAAATGTTCTGTCAAGAAGTCATTATGTGAGATGTTGTTTGGTAGCTCCAATTAGGTTCATCTCAGTAGCACAGCATGTTGCCTCTGCTTTCCAATTTCTTTGTCTTCACTTCCAGGAATGGGGAGCAGGTGACAGTCCTCTGTGAAGACAACAAGTATGATTTTAATCTTCAGGAGACAAGAAACTTGAAGGAGACTGTGATTTTCAAGCCGGTATGTTTTTCCAGGTGTCCTTTTGAGTCATGATTAGATGTAAGACATTTATTGCTAGGATAGTCTGCCCCTGTAGCTTTTACCTATGCCTTCTCTTGTTTTACAGGGAGATGAATTCCTGGTAGAATGTCACTATCAGACTCTAGATCGAACAGAAGTCATCTTTGTAAGTCCTTGACTGATAGCCATCTAAGCATTAAGAAAATGTGGTGGGTAGATAGCTTTTGAAAATCAAATTGGGCTCCCTATAACACTATAGAAACATCTGAGTAATTTATTTGCAGGATCAATAAGACTTAAATTACTGGGCCATGAAGAGGTGCTGGCAGTACAGCATGGGAATGAGAAGAAGTAAGGTGGGGTACACAGAAAAAGGGGTATGGTATACATTTGTCAATCTGACTTATGGTGAGATGGCTGGGAGACAGTTGGTGACATACGCTCACATAACCTTGGGTTTCATAAGCATAGATGCTTTTAAATTCATTGAGCAAGAAGGAATTTGGTACCCCTTGCCAATGAACCCCAGCACAACCAACCTCTTCAGAACTGGGTACACACTCCCATAGTCAAGTTTTGTTTGTGGGAAGTAGGGAGGACAGCTGTGTTACCCTGAAAATTGGGGGGGGTATCTAGGACCCCCAAACAGGCTTCAAATTAAGGGAATTAACAGAGAAACTCAAAGTTTGCGAGAGGTCAGGGCAAGGGATCTTTAACCCTATGTCTACAGGGTCAGAACCACACAAAAGTCAGAGGAACAATCTAAAGTAACTTTATTAAAACTAACAGAGAAGGTCACAATACACATGTTAACAAATAATCCTACAATCACGCAAGAGCTACAAAAATGAAGTTGGAAATAAGAGGCAGTTGGGAGAGAGGGCATATGGACCTTAGTCTAGGTGTCCTGGAGAGAGAGAAGATTAGCGAAGGCTCGGTGTAAAGCACCAAGGGGAGGCTGGATCCCGGGACTGAAAGCCTGGAAGCAGCAGGGTTTCGCAGCGAGTCAGAGACGCGAGTCGCGTTTAGCTCTCAGCAGCATCTGAGAGGCTTGAGTGGGACACCTCAGTAGCAGCGAAATGGGCCCTTGTCCAGTCTGGCAGGCTCTCCAAAGAGGCTCAAAAAGTGAGGATTTTTATAGCCAATTTCTGTCCTCAGGCCAGGTATCGGCTAGCAAAGTGGCATTAATGGGAGATGATTGCGGAATATAATGTTAGGCAAATATCACAACCTCTCCTCAGTACTGTTTCTCCCTGGAAAGTCCAGGTATGTGATAGGTTTAAAATTCCAAATTGATAGGTTTTGTTTCTTTGGCTACGCACAGTTCATCAACATAGCTTGGGGTGTGACAATGTCCAGGAGCAAGTCTATTGTGTCTGCCTAGAGATACGTGACTCGGAACAATAGGTCAGTCTTTTAGCCTAAAGGACATTGTCTACGTTCCCACACAGCAGCAAAGGGCATTGTTGGTCTTAAGAATCTAATTCAAAACCAATTTTTACTTGCAGCCAACCTTTGCTAGCCAATATCCAATATGGGGGAAGTCATGCCAATTTTAAGGATCCTCTCTTAGGGTTACTCTGGGGTGTAACACCTGGACAGTGTCTGTTTGTGCTTCCACGGCCAGGAGGAAAGAAGTGCCCATCCTCCTGTCTCTCCAGCAAGCACATGTGAATACCCTGGAGATTCAATGGGATGGCCTCTTCTCCCCTTTCCAGTCATACGCTGCCGAGGCATTCCACCATCAACACCACCCTCAGTCATGAATTCACCATGAAGGGATGCTCTAGCGTGGAAGAAGTTGGGCAGAAGGGGAAGGTGGTAGGGGTATGCTGTTGGAGCCATATGGTCCACTAACCTTACAGAAAATCTCAGCCACAACTTTCAACCTGCCAGGAAGACTTCACATAAATGACTACATCATGACCCAGACAGATATCTTTGTAACATGCAAGCATTGCTGAGGATTTGCTGTCATTGTGCGAAGGAAGGAAAAAAATGTTAGCTGGTAAAAAAACAAAGTGCTGAAATCTCATGCTAGCAGATACCATATCTATACTGTTCAGAGCCCCATGGAAAAAATTACACTATGGTAGCAGTTCTATGAGGTGACCCCAAACACATAAAAAGAGAGAGAAAGAGCATTTGATTTTAAAAACACAGAGGTGTATAACAAGTGAATCAGATGTAGCCTCTCTCTCCAAAAGTTGTGAGGGGGGAAGTATTTGTAGGGAGGCAAGTCACATGTGGGGAAAGGCTGAATTTCTCACATACTGCTTTTAAAAAACACAAACCACCCTCACTTCCCTTCTTTCTCTATGCAGTTGGAGCTGCTGCATTCCCCTGAGATTTCAGTCAGTGCCCTGAGACCAGTCATGTGGGGGAAGCAGGAAACTGTTTCCCCTTTGGCTGCAAAGAAGAAGTACATCATAGCAGTTAAGCCTGCATCTGTGGTACTAGTTTAGCCTGCATGCCTGAACTAACATTTCCACACAGTACTGCTACCAGCCTGGTGTTCTCCTAATAACTTGCCTACTTCCAGGATTATGGAATGGGTAGGTAAGTAGGCAATGTGTTCTCCTGCCTTGCATTTTAGATGAATGTAGGGTTGTTCTCTCTCTTTCTTCTAGGGAGGACCAAGTACCTTGAATGAAATGTGCCTGATATTCCTTTTCTACTATCCTCGCAACAACATCTCCAGCTGCATGGGATATGCAGACATTCAGCATGTCGCCAATGAACTTGGGCAGGTGGCCTCTGAGTGAGTGCTCCCTGGGTGGGGCAAAGAGCAAAACATTTGAAGGACACAGAAGGGACAGAAGGAAGTAGACCTGTTGTGATTGATAGCAGAGAGGAGGAAATGCCAGAGGATGAAGACAGGCACACCTTCTAAAAGGTGATAGGAGGAAGGAATCTGAACACACATCCTCTGAAGTAGAGAGTGGCTGTTCAGAATTTGGATCATCTCTGCCCTTACAACAGCCTTTCCTGAACTTCCATCCCCAGGTGTTGCTGGATTGCAGCCTTCACGTCATCTCTAATCAATGACCATGTCAGTAAAGGATAATGGGAGTTGCACTTTAACAATATACAGGGGGCCCATGTAGGGGAGGCATCAGCCATCTTCACTCATAGAATGTCTGCCATCACCCAACACTGGCTTCCCTTGATGTTGACAACCACCCCTCTTATTATTTTCTTTGCTGTGTCCTGTTTCTCTGTCCTTAGTCACCCATCTCTTTCTTGGTGTCTCCCCTGCAGTGCAATGGAAGGAATGGTGGCCATTACCTTGGTGGAATGGAACAATGAGACAATCAAGAAAGCAGAGAAGGCATGCAAGGAGGCTGATCAAATTATTATAATTAAAACAATTGATGTAAGCAGGCTTTGCATATTTTTGATGTGAACAACTTTCAGCTGAAAAATCAGAAACAAGCATATCCAAACCAAAGGTGAAATCTTGGAATCAGGACTTAAATTTCCCAACAGGACAATCAATTTTTATGTCAGAAAAGCATGTAATTACATTTGGTAATGGTGAAGATAGAAAATATATCATGAAGAGAAGAGACATCAGATCCAAATCCATCGTCCATTAAAAAGAGACAAAGAGACAAAAGTAACTTGCTACCAATAGAAGAGAAACCCATGGGTGGCTCAAATAATTGAGAAAGTGTAATCTAACATTTTTTCTAGCAGTCAGAGAATATCATATTATCTACTTTAGCATGTTACTGCTAAAAAAAACTTTCCTTGCTAGTCTGTCTAGTTTCCCTATGGTTTCCCCCTTCACTTGGGGTTGCACAGAGTTTCCCTGGCATCTTTCTATTCCAATATTCAGATGTGTCCATACGTTCAGTGATCCTACAGTGAAATAGGCTGGGATTCACTCTAGTACAGTCTGGTGGAATGGTTCCATACTTCCGTCCCCAAAGGTTGGTGGGCTACAACTCCCGTAAAGACATGGCCATTGTTCAAGCTGATTGGAGGTGATGGGGCTATAATCCAATGACATTTCATTGGGAGACTTTGGGTTAGTTTTGAATTTTTGGTTGGGAAACTTTGTTCTTGCTGTGAACCATGCTGAGAGTCTTTCTTCTGGTGCATTCCATGCATCCGCTTATTTCCAGTTTCTCCTAATTTTGTTTCAAGAGGTAGCATGAGCCCTGTACTCCATAGAGTTCTTTCAGTCAGAGATTACCATAAGGGAAGTCAAGTAAATCAGCACAGTACTCAGGTACAGTACACACTACTACATTTGTACGGGTCCAAGATAGTTTCGTCCAGATGTGCAAGCAGCTTCCCAATTTTACCAAGAAGGAAAACGCTGGTTGCTGTTGTTACTGTTGTTTTCAGTTTCTACTGGAAGATCAATGAAATGGTCTCCAGGGTTTGTTTCTTTAGTAGTTCATTTTAGGTCTATCTGTGCTCCTTTTTCTTTGGTTTCATCAAGAAAAGGAGCACATGGCTTTGTCCTGGTGGGACCAGAAAGCCCAAACTGATGCGCAGCAATAGGCAACATCAGCAAAGTACAGCTTTAATTCTCCTTATTTTCTTTATCTCCAGGAGCTGGTGAGAAATGAAACAGGTTTCATTCGAGACATTACTGATACTGTACCAGAACCCTGCAAGGACATTTCCAGAACCATTCCTGCAGCTCAGGCAAAAAGGCAAGCTGAGTACCAGGCAACCCCACCAATGACTTCCAAAGCGCTTGTGGAAAAGGGCGTCTTTCCCCTTCCTACCCTCCTCATCCTATCTTTGGGTTTTATGTGGCTATTTACTTTCTCAGTGTAGACTCTGAGTTTTAGTTACAGAATATCATTAACATGCTAAACCTCTTGTGACTTGATTTCTTTTTTTAAAAAAAAAGTCTCTGTGGCATGGTGCATGGGAATTTATTTGAAACCACACTTTTGCAACTGTGTGAATGAAGTGCAAAGCTGAAGCAAGCCACTGCTGCTGAATGTAATTCTGAAAAGAACAGCAGACATTTCCACCACTCTTCCAATTTCCCAAGTAAATATAGAGCAAACATATGAGGAGGTACCTGAGGTTCATACAATCATCCACAGAATTTTAAAGCACCTCTCTGGTGCTCAGCCATATTTCCCATAATTGTTTTGCAGGAAGGTATGCCAGAGGAGAAAGCTTCAAGGGAAAAGGCATTGGAATTGAGGCTGGGGGTAGTAAAGCATCCCATGGTGATCTTCACATCCAAAACAATTTGTTGTATACACAAGCAGACTTACTGTGGCCTGTGCCTGACCTGGCACCTTTGAGCTCAACCAGATTACAACTCCCATCATCACGACCATTGGCCATCCTCATTGGAGATGAGAGGAATTGTCATTTGGCACACTCAAAGGATGCCAAGTTAAGAAAGCATTTTAGGAATGAGGTTTCTGGGCCACGCCCACCCCTTTTCTTCCTATAGCTTGATTCCCAGTATTTCCACGTTTTTCTCCTGCACATACTAGCATCTGTTAGGAGCATGGCAAGTGAAAGAGCAACTTTCACACAAATGTCCCACTTTACTTGTTTTTTCACTTATCCAGGAGGTTCAAGCTCCACCATGGAATATACAGTTCTCCCTCCACATTTGCAGGCTTGACCTTTGCAAATTTGATTATTCATGAGGCATACACATGCCTTCCTCCTCCCATTCCCTTGTGTTTTGCTGAGCATGGAGAAGGAAGGCAAGCATTTGGACAAAAGGCAAAGGAATGGGCAGGGAGGCATGCATGCCCTTTCTCCCCTCCAGAGCTCTCCTCCTATTCCCTTGCCTCCGGCCCCAGTGCTGAAAACTCATGCTGAGGCAAAAGGCAAGGGAATGGGGGGAGGAAGCACATATGTGCGCCTTCCTCCCTCCCTCCGGAGCTCCCTGCCCCATTCCCTTGCCTCTGACTCTGGTGTGCAAAACACAAGGGAATTTGAGGGGGGAGCCCCGGAAGGGAATAGGAGGGGGATCACAGGAGGGAGTTATTCATGATTTTTCTACTTTCGTGAGGGTTCCATACCCTGACTCCTCGTGAAAGTGGGGAGGCACTGTACATCACGTTCTGCGATAGAATTCTAGTATTTATTAATGATGGATTGGTCTGGATTTTCAGTTGTTTGTTCACTGCTTGCCAAGGGACCAGGATCACGTCCTTGTGCACCCACAACCTTAGGTTTCAATCCTTAATTTGGAAATAAGACATTATGGGGACAATCCAACAGACAATGGTGAAATCTCAAGATATGAGGCATGTGTGGTAGACGTGTTAGGGCAGATAAATAAACCACACCTCACCATATCCCCAGGTGAACATGGAGCTGACTTGAACCCCCAGAAACAAGGTAGGAAGGTAGAAAAGAGAAGGAAGGAAAAAAAGACACACACACACACACAAGTAACTTTGGCCAAAGGATCCATCCAGGTATCACCACTGACAATAGTGATGAAGAAAGATGATTTTATTCTTTCTGGCTTCCCTTCTTACACCATTTTTATGTTTATATTAAAGAATGCTTACATGAAAGAAAAGATTCATGCATCAGCGTCAGCAAAGTTACAGTTTGCACATGTGTTACATTCTATCCAGCCCTTAACTTTGCAAGTCTAAATGACCCTGTCAACATCCTGGTCATTCTCAAAGATATCTTAGATGTTGGCAGTTTCCTTGTCTTTGCACATACTGACCACTGACATGTACTAGGCAGTACAAACAATTCTAAAGCAAAGTTGTTTGATGAGTCCTGAGTCATGCAAATACTAATCAACACCAAGTGTTAATTCTATAGCAAGTTACCAAGCATTAAAATTTTAAGCCTAACAAATAGAACCACCATCACACCTGGCATCCTCATCCCATCAGTGCAACAGGCAGTTACATGTAAATAATACTCTCTGGGCCCTGTAGGTGTGGCTGCCGGTGCATGTAGATGTGCGTATAGATGCGTTTTACATTTCATGCTGAGGTTCATGAAGGATGATGCACATTGACCCCTCTGCAGTGATTCTCTGTTATAGATATCATAGGCCTAGAAGGGACAAGGTCTGCAGACACTTCACAGGTCCTTCAAACAGTTGCATAGAGCTCTAATCATAATCAGCTTGTCCTTCTGATTTCAATAGGACCTTTGCAATTCATATTTGCTGTAATGAGCCTATGGAAATGAATGTAATTCTCAAGTAAACAATTGTATTCTGGCTATATGTATAGTTGCACACACCAAACAGGCTGTATACAATTCATGCTCACAGAGAGTGGATATAGAGAGTGGTCATTCCCAGTTATTACCAAGGGCAAACTTGTCACAGTTTCAGATGCCTCGAAATGGAGTAAGGCTTTTCAGACTGGGGAGTTCTTATTTCAGCCTCCACTGTTTCTCAATTCATCCTTATCACAGCAGAAAATTAGACTTCTGTTCCATGAAATATAGGGGAAAAGATGGAATATCATTAGGGCCATTTACACACTTTTCCTTCAAAAACATGGACACTAGGAGAAAAAAGAGAAGATGGATTTTTTTTTAACATTTCAAAAAGTGCAATCCGACACATGTCGACACAGAAGGAAGCTCAATGGATTCAATGGAGCTTATTCACAGGTACATGCACATAGGACTGAAGCCAAAGAATGCAATTCAAATTGGTTGAAGATGGACAAGGGCCAGCTGTAATGACAGTATGCCCTCTGAAATTATGCCAATGAATCCTTGACTCCTCTCTCTCTCCCTTTTTTGCTTTGTTTTGTTGTTTTGTTTTTTATTTTTTTGGCTACTGCTCACACAGCAGTTCTGGAAGCAAATCCCTCTGCCAGTTGATCTCTGATGATCTCTGAGATGAGTCAGCATGAGGGGGATTTCCTAAGTAGCAGGACACCATTTCAGCATAAGAGGTTTTTCTGAACTTCCCACAGCCAACACATCTTTGTATCAGGATTATACTGCCCACTAGGACAGAGTGGGAGAAGGGTATTGATATAAATGTCAAGGTGTCCTGTTTTGCTAATTTGTGTGGATTGTGCCTCTAAACAGTTTTGACTTTCAAAGAAATGGAATATGATTCCCTGCTTTGGATATTTGGAAATAAGGGGAATTGTTGGGGCAGTTTGATAGGAGATGGCAGTTTGACTGGCAATTAAGTAGCTGTTTTGTATTTATGATTGCTACATAATCAGTATTTTGATGCTATTACTGTGCTCATACCCCTTCCACTACAATCTGCTTTTATGGGGCATCAGTTGCATGGAAAGAAGGAGAGCCATTCGGCAGCTGATCAGAGCATGGTTGAATGATGTTTCTCATTTCTCTGTGTTCACAAACTATTTAGCTATAGTCCTCTTTATTCTGCTAAAGTCTTCTCCAGTAATGTCTCACCACTCTGACACTTAACCATCTACTTAGTTACAGCATCTTTATATTTGTATAGACAAAATGGCCTTCATGTGGTCAGCATCACACTCATAAAATATAAAGCCATTGTAAGTGATCCAATGGGAATCAATCATGGATACTATAAAACTGCTGGCATTTTCATAGGTGTGGCCATTATTCACTTTGTTTGGAAGAAATCTGCCCCCAACCCCTGCCACACAAGGAGGGATGGCAGCGGTGAGGGACAAGGTAATTTCCACGCCCCAGACAACTGGGCCCTGGTGCTTTCTCAGCATAACCAGGAGTGACATAATCTCACTTCTGGTTTCAGTTTTCTGCCACAAAAATTTGGGGAGCATTTGGCCAACAGAGGATTGAGAGTCCAAATGTGAGAGTCAATTCACCTTTGTGTGAGGGACACAGCCTGAAAAATCTGAAGACTGCAAAAACCACCTGGAAGGACTGCACACAGTCCAGCAGCACAGTTTGCCTACCTCTGGAATAGACCCATTGAGAGCATTGGGATTTAATAATGACTAAATAAAGTCCCCCCAAGAACCAGTGTGGACTACAACCCTAGAGATCAGGATTCAATTTCCTTCTCAGCCATGGAAACTCACTGGGTGATCTTGGGCATCTTTCACACTCTCAGCCCCCAGAAGACCCCATGATAAGTTCACCTTAGGGTCACCACGGATCAGAAATGACTTGAAAGCACACAACAACAAAATAAAATCTCTTTGCTTTTCATTTTATGTCCATGTTAAGCATGACAAAATCTGAATCTCACCTGTGACAAATAAAGAAACGGCACAGTGGGTTGTTAACCTGTGGTGTGCATCTGTCTTCCTCCCAGCTTCACAGTTTATATGACAGACACATACTTTATGAATTCAGTGATGGATTAACTGTCAGTTGTGCATACACTACACTTTAAACAGCCACACAAAACTTTATCTATTTAACACATTCATTCTTCTCCCTATTATGGAAAAGAGAAGTTTTAAATAGCTGCCAAACACTGCCAGGGGGTTAATGATGTCACATACAATGAAGAACAGTATCATCTGAAGACAGAATTTGATGTAAATCTAAATAGTACTTGATATCAGCCAGAAGAGAATTAGCGTGGCATAGCGGTTTGAGCATTTAATGATGCTTCTGGAAACCAGGGTTCAAATCTCCCCTCAGCCATGGAAACCCACTGGAAACCCACTGCTGGCTGCAGCCAGGTCACAACCCCAGAGGAAGACAAATGCAACCTCCACACACACACAAAGAAATCTCATCAGGAAAACCACATGATAAGTTTGCTTTAGTGTCACCATAAGTCAGAAACAATTTGATGACACCAATCCACTGGAAGAGGAAACAATATATTCTGAGAGGACACAGAGTGATTCCATACTTATGTCACTGTTCTGCAACTGTTGGCTGTTTTCACATTAACATTCCTGTGTTGCTGGAGAATATCTTCTGTTTGAGGTTACTATTGCACAAAGGTAAGAATATGTGCAGCTGATGATTTCAGTTTTGGATTGCTCAGGATCAGGATAAAACCTTGTGCTACCAAAGCACTAAGCTGAACTGTCAGACACAGGAAATATTGAAAAGTCCAGGTGAAGAAGAATTCATTTCTGACAAGTATCTCTGCAACATACATACAACTGTAGCTTAAAATGAGAGACAACACTGCTTTGGCTGCACTTACATGAGCCTCTAGGCGAGGAGTATAGAAGACAGATGTATTTTGTTCCAGATTCCAAACATGTGTGCAAAGAGACTTGAGGACGAGAATAGAAGAAAAAATTGCCAGCATCAGGGGAAGAACACAACCCAAGATCATTATGTGGAGTTTGTAAGTCAGAGTCATATGGAAAATGATATTTTTTTGTTCAGTGCCATTGCTTGTAAGGTTGGAATTGGAGGCAAGGCTGACTGTTTGATCATTCAGATCTTTGGCTGGATTTCCCAGTTGAACTTTATGAAAATCCTGGAGACCAAAGAGAGCCACCCCAAAAGAAACTAGCACAGAGCCAAGGAGCAACCAGTGCAGGAAAACAGAAAAGTTTTGTTTCAGCTTAAACAGAAACGGCTGTTTGACGTTGACAATTTTCACACAGTAAAAGGCACTGAGCCAAGCGGTGAACCAGAAACTCAAGATGCTTGTGGCAATATCGATCACATTCATCATTTTTTGTACCTTTCTGAAAGCTCTGTAGTAATCATTCCAGAGGAAAGAGAGGAAATAGTCTAGAATTATTGTAGTAGAAAAACTAAGGTTAGATACCCCCAAAGCAGTCAGCATTTTATCACTGGGCATCACATTTCTTCCTTTTCTCCAGTCAACAAGATTCACACCAACAATGAACCCATTGGTGATAACAAGTAAGAGATAGAGGATACCACAGCTGGCAAAGTAGAAGATTGTGAGTGGACTGAGGAGATCTGTCTTATTTCCAGACATGGTAGCTCCCATAGAGATATCCATACCAGCAGAAGATGTGAAGAATGGGGTATCGTATCATTTACTATAGGTCAGAGAAGAGCTTTTAATTGACTAAAATTCAGTGGTTGAAGGATGCAAATAAGCAGAGTTCTCTAGTTACTGGCTTTTTCCCTAAATGGCTCCTGGGATAAACATATGATGTTGTACAGATGCAAAAAAATAATGCCATTGGCTGTAATCCTATGCCATCTTATCTAGGAGTAAACTCTATTGAACTCAAGAAACTTAACTTCTCAGAAGACATGTTCAGGATTGCAGAGTCACTTTTGAAATACTACGGACCTTTTTGCACTACGCTACTATAGTGCTATTATTCCACTTTCCACATCCTAGGGAATCCTGGAGTTTGCAGTTTAGGGAGGAGCCTTTAGAATTCTCAGCCAGAGAGCTCTTTGGCCTCAGTAAACTACAAACCCCAGAATTCCACAGGATGTTGAAAGTGGAATGATAGCACTATAACAGTGTAGTTGAGAAAGGCTCTATGTCTGTGTGTGGTATTTCAGGATGCTCAACAAGCAGAGGCATTTCATGATTTTATTTTTAACACCCCAGTTCCTTAGTTTCAACATTCTCATGAAGAAATAAATAAAAGCTATTTCATGGGCAAAGAAGCTGCAAAACTGCACTCTATCATCCCACCCTTACTTTTTTTGTCAAAACAGTACTATCAATAGTGGGAACAGGGAGGAGAGAATGCCTGCAAGTGTCATTACTAGTTGTCATGTATTGATCCTCCTCTTTCTGTTTCAGAAGTAACAGTCAGCTGGAGCCAGGCGGCCATGCTGAATGGCCTGTGAGACTAGGACTTTGTCCATCAGGTCAAAAATGTGAACTTATTGCAAGTGGGAGGTGGGGCAAATGGGGAGACCACAACCCACAATACCTTCCTTGATCCAGCTGTTCCCAATGATGCCAAGGGGCAAGGAAGAAACACTGGCTTCTAGTATAATGGACTAGACCTCTGCAGCCTGCCAATGAGTGGCAAGAAAAATTAAAAAATACTAGTCAGAACTAACCTGGGTGTCATGATAAAGTTTAAATATCTTTGCTGTCTAAAAATGACAAATGGGATAGCTTAATGTGAACTAATATACGCCATGATGGTGGTGAAGGGTTGCTCAACTGCTGAAAGAGCTACAGTCTGACGACTTCTCAGCACCTGGAGTCCAGTGGATGGTGGATGCTGAAGGAAACTTTTGTTTCAGTGGAATTACCAGTATTCAGATTGCTTTATCTGTGAGCAATCCACCTACATGTACCAGATAGATTCTGTCAATGGCCAGTAAGCTTGCCAACCCAGCAAAAGACTCAATGAGGCTGCCACTTTAAGAAGCTATTCTGTGCACATTGGTGAGAGCAATTCTGGCCCTTTCCGCACAAGGCGAGTGAATCACCCCATGCCATTACTTACCGGCTCTTCTTGGGTCTGAAGTAACGCACACCATCCCTTGAGCCCTTCCGCAGGGCTCCTCCATTGGTGCAGGGCGAACTGGAGCAGTGCAAGGTCTGTAGATCCGCGCTGCTCCAGCTCAAAATAGCGGCTTCCAGTGTCTTCATGGGAGTGGACCAACCGCTGAGGCTAGCCACGCCCACAGCCTGCCCTCCGCTGATCGCAGGCTCACGTTGGTGCGAGCCTGTGCATCTGCACAGGTAAGTAGGAATGCAATGGTGCGTTCCAGAATTTGTAAAGACCTGATTTTTCCGGTCTTTACTTATCGCAGGGGAGGACTACTTGGGGGCGGGTTGGATCGGACTGAGGTGCAGAACTAAGTTAAATAGTCCTCACTTAGTCCGATCCAAGGTGCGGACGACCTCCATGCCAGGATGCCTTGGACTGTTTTAACTGCCTCGTGCGGAAAGGGCCTTTGTCTTCTATACATTTGTGATCACATCTGCAGTATTGTGATCATGTCTGTACACAGCAGAGTGTATTCTCATAGCATTACCATAGGTCCTCCTTTTCCAGAACATGTCCTTGTTCTCAGAGATAAAATTTCTGTCCAGGTAGATTTTAAAAATGTCTGATGACTTTTTAAACATCTGCTGCTTCAACTCCCGCCCCTTATTGCCATCATCATAGTGATTAGTGGTTTGAAGTAGTCAGCAGGTAAACATGTCCTTTTTTTTTTCAAAATATTTTTTTCTTTTCAAAATATTCAGGAATCTTGGCCAAACAGTTTCTCCAATCACACTGAGTTCTTCTTATGCACATCTACTTGTAGGCATGTGTAAGCGCATTGCAGAGAAACCCACAAATTCATGAGACGTTGGGGTAGAAGGACAGGCTGTCCTCTCAGGTTGTATTCATATTTGCTGCATGCCCAAAGCCTGAATATAGGGCTTGTATTTCTTATTATTGATTACTGTTAAGTCCCTCTGCTAAAACTTTTCTCCTCAAAACTGAAAGCTGGCCTCAGCCACCTAGCACTGAGGCCTTGTCTAACAGCCTCTTGAAGACACAATACACAACAGATCCAACAAAATATGACATTTTTTTCTTCTTTTCCTTGAAATGTGGTGTGCAATACTTTATGCTACAAGCCCTGAACTTCATCTGTTGCTTTGCCTCCTTGTAGTCTGCTTTAAATGTTTGCCGCTATCACTTTCTAAAGGGGAAAATAATCACCTAAGACTAGAACATCAGATGCAAATTGAAGGACATTTCTATTTCCAGTTTTCCATTCTGTTTTTCCTAATGTACTTTTACATTTGTCTACTTAGGAGGTTAAGCAAATGACTGTCTTTAAAATATAGGAAAATAGTTATAATAAAATATGGAGGGACAAAATCCTAAGAGCTTGGCTGGCCCTGTTCTTTCTTAATGCTTACCTTAATGCTTCTGCACAAACCAGCTGGTTTAACTGAAGGAAAAGTCTTCACTAGACTGTCTTCTTTGAGTCTGATCTGTCTGCCTCCTATGCTGAAGAGATGATAGATCCACCACATGATATAAAAGGGATCTTGTAGCACCTTTGAAACTAACTGAGAGAAAGAAGTCGGTAGCGTAAGCTTTGCTACAGATTGTCTCCTGGTAGAGCTGATTCTGTCCTATTCTATTATGAAAATCTAATCAGCCTCTTTAACACATCTTTAACGCAATAGCAAGTACTACTTCAGCTTTTCCAATGCAAGGCATGCTCCAAATATTTAGAATATTTAGTCCCCATCAGGTCCTTTTGTTTCTCAGCTATGGGTGTTTCAAAGCTGTTCTATCACTGCTTTTCAGGTCCAAGGAGAATAGCATCAGTTTTCCTGTATCTGGAAGCTGGAGGTGTCAGTTACCACCAACCACTGCTCAGGGCTAGAGAGAGGGGATTTTTCTCAGGATCATGGCTTCTTCACCCCACCCCACATCACTTCCACAGCAATACTGATTCTGATTGTCCTCCCTCTCTTTATTTTTTTGGTTGAAATAACTAAATGGATGGAATGGCAATGGAAAGAAAAGCATTAAAGTGAGCATGTTAATAACCAGAGGCAGATCTAGGGTGGGACAACTAGGTCACCTGCCCCAGGCATCAATGTCGGGGGGCACAAAAAAGGAATCTCTCCACCTGCCCTTACTGCTGTTCACCCCACCTACTTCCACTCACCGTTCACCCCACCCCTGCCACCATTCACCCTGCCCATCTCTGCTTGCCCCGTCCCCACTCACCCACTTCCACCATTCACCCCAGCCACTTCCGCCCACTAGTCACCCCACCCCTTGCCCTGGGTGCCATTAACCCTCCGTCCACTGTAAGGCCCTGCTTTGAGGGTCCCCAGTGTCAGTATGGTTTCGATGGGCACCATATCTAATTGTATCAAAAAGTATCAAAATCTTTATTGAATCAGTTTACAGACTAATTGGCACCATATGTAATTGGCAACACATTTTATTGGCTCTGATATCAAATTCAAGCCTGAAAGGTGACAGAGAGGTCAAACTGAGCGAGGGAAAGAATTTGACTGTAAATGTGAGAAGCACAGGTCAACTCCAAAATTCCTCCAGGGAAGACTGAGTCATTTGTCAGGCACATACACACTATTCCTGTGGATAATAGGCTTAAATAGAAGCTGGAATTTTCCAGGGAATCCAACTGCGAGGAGCCCACCAGGACACTGATTGACAGATATCCATCCCTTGTACAGCTGGATTCTTTCCTCTGTCCTCACAGCACCTCACACCCATCACGTCTTTGTCAATCAAGGCACTAAGCCCATCAACAGGTGAAAGACCCATTGTCTACAACAGGTTCCCTTTGTCTTGCATCTGGAACCTTCACAGCCACAAGCCATTTTCAGGGTACAAATACCCCTGATTTGAGGAGGCCCAGTGCAGTCTCTTGAAGGTCTACCCGTCACTCTGTCCTGTCTGGCTCTTGAATGAGAACTGCCCTTAGGTCCTACCTAAGCCAAAATACATTTCTGCTCTTCACTACTCTTCTGGACTGGTAATTATAAATCCCCCCAAATCCCTCAGCCTCTCTATAATTTTTCCTCTCTTTGTCTTTCAGTTAGCTTTTGTATGAATGTGTGATTGTGTACATCTTGTGTGCGTGCATGAGCGAATTCCCCTCAATAAAACACATTTTTAGCTTACTTCTGAATCTCTGGCTGGTTCTTTTCCTGCGTGTGCCTGTAAACGCTGGTAGAAAAGATCTCGCTAAGTTGCCCCCCTCTCACAGCCTCCTGCTTTTGAGCTAATTAATTCCCCATTTTTTCAAGGAGGTATTTGGCACTGCAGGGTGGCCCTTGTGGCACCTACCTTTTGGGGTAACACCACCACTGTTAATAACCAGAGTGAAAGAACAAACCACAGAGAAGGAAAATATAGAGAGTGCCCATAGAAGCCATAATAAATCCTGCCATTGGCCAAAAGCAGGCCTGTCCCCTGCATTAGTCAAAGCAAGGTTGCCAGTCCAAGAGCCCTTCTTCTCCTGCTTCCAGCCAGGCCCCAAGCAATTAGTCATGGGCAAGGCATTCTGGGCAGGGCCCTCTTGGCAGCAAGAAAGCAGGTAGTGTAGCCTCCCTGCACAGTGCATATAACAAGCAGCATGTATAGCAAATTTATACTTGGCCAGACTGTAAAGCTATCCTGTTTGTACTGTTGTTTTCATTTACATTGAAAGCAAATGTAAAGATAGAGAACATTGGTGTTTGGAGATTTTTGGGTGTTTGGAGATATAATTGTTACTGCAGCCTAGGCCTACCCGGAGATAGCATAAAGATATCATTTTGATATCAATAATTTGGCTCTCTTCCACCACCCCTCTCCACGTGTTTGAGAGGCCCCTGGACAAGCTCAGAACTAGGCTCGGCCATCAAACGCTGCAATATCCCAAGACAATACAGGCAGGCCAGAAATAGCCGGATCACTGCTTTAGGAGACCTCTCTGCAAACACCCTCATTATGTATGCATGCTGTTTACAAAGGACTCCCTGCCCTGAGCAGGTAACTTGGCAAGCTAGAAGCGTAAAGGCCAAGCACTGAGCATTTGCATACAGTCTACCTCTTTGTCAATTCGGACTTAATCATGCTAAATTGTGACCTTTCTGAGACATTGTCTCGCACCCAGAACTCACTGTTTTCTCCGAGTAAGGCACAGCCTGCAGTCCCAATTCACCCTATAAAAACCCCAGAGTCTGAGACTTTCCTTGGATCACTCTGAACTTCCATCAAGCCTTGCTGCCACTTTGCCTGGGTGAGCCTTCCCCTCAGCTCCAGTAGCTGAGACCGCAGCAACCTCGGATCACTCCCAAGTTCCAGACCGCCCTGCTGCTGCTCTGCCCGGCTAGCTGCCCTCAGCGAACCACGCTGAGCTTCTTCTTTCCATCTGCAACTTCTACAGGACTATGAGAAAGGTGTCGTATCACCCATTTCCCCCGAAAAATTCTTATTTCTTATTTCCTAGTTAGCTGTGTGGTTGTGTTGTCTTAAGTGTTTGTCTGTTCTTAATAAAACTTCAATTTTACTATTTTAAACTGTCAGACTGCCTGACTGACCTGACCCCATATACATAGGGTTACAAGATCCCCGCTAAGTTACCCTGCCTCTCGTTAGCTTAAGCGAGTGCTCCAGTTAATTTCCCCATCTTGTGTTATTGTGCTTTGGTTATTTGGGTGCCCCTCCCGGGACCCCCAGCAAACAGGGTAACATAATGTGGAACACCTTAAAAAGTGAATGAGCAAAACTGGACTTTTTCAAAATTGGTTTCTTGTTGCCGTTGAAAGGTGCATGGCCTCATAACACTGAACAATGCAGCCCACTAGCTCCCTCCCACAGACCCACCCACCCCCTTTGCCTAACCAAGATTATTTCATGTAAACTATGAACTACTCCTTGATGCCAACCTTCACTCTTTTTTTCCAGCAGATATTTTGGGTCCCTTCAAGTTCCTTAAAATGCTTTGCTAAAGCAAAAGTGTTCCGATTCGCCTCACCCTCTGCTTTAAATGTATTTACTTTAGGAGAATCTGGCATCCCAATTTTCTTCTTTTTCTGGCCTCATCCTTCCTGAACAGACACTTCTTTGGGCAGTCAGTCTGTCAGACCATTTGGTGAAATACCGCATGACTGTTGCGTAACAAACCAAAGCAAGCGAGGGGGACCTTTAAAAATAGCTATTTGAAATGGATATTTAAAAGGCGGAAGATTTAGGATTTGCAACTCTCCCTTTTGAAAATATTAAACTATCTTACACTGAAAACGCAGTCCTGTGCATGTTTACTCAGAGATAACACCTGAACCCACTTGAGGCTTCCTCTCAGTTAACTGTGCATAGAACTGTAGACTAAGGCCCTTACCGCACAAATGTTTTCATTCTGGAAGAGAAATTCATTACTCCTGGTCCAGCACATGTGTCATCGCATGATGTCATTGCTCACCTGCGGTTGTCACATCCCCATCTGTGGGAAACAAGTTCTTTTCATTACCAGAAAAAGAAATCCAGTAATGGACCCCTTTCCCCCACAATCCCATCAGCTGTGGGTGTGCGGTAAGAGCCAGAGTGCTTGATAGCACTTCCTTCCACAGTACAGCGTAAGAACCAACCAATCATGGGTTGTGGGGCAGGGAGGAGGCACGGAAAGGAACTTGCCATTGACTTTGCACTGCAGACGGAAGAACCGTGTGCCTGAAGCTTACCCACCCATGGCAGTTGACTGGGTGCAATGGGGAGCATTCAGGCCCCAATCCCATCCCAACAATGGCAATGCTGGGATCCCCCTGGGACAACGCACCAATGGGGGATAGTGTGGTAACAGCCTAAACATTTAACCACTCATTCATATTTATACATGAACTCTTGACATCCCCCCAAAACTATTAAGAATGTGTGAAAACTCAGCTAAATAATGAGTAAATAATGACAGTCATCTCAATATGATTCTCAGAATTAATAGATGCACATTTTTACAAGAGAAAAAAAATTCTATGTTTCTGAAATTGTGGGGCAGATTTTACAAAGTAAAAGGAAATAGTATTACAGTACATATACAGACAAACTGGAAACTGGCTTGTAAAAGGGGAAGTCGGGAATATGTAATTTCTAAAGGAAGAGTGCTCTGAGTGAGTCTACCAGTCACCACAGATTCAGGAAGAAGTGAATAGTTCTACACAAGATGAAAAGTGGAAGGCAATTTCAATGAAAGCCAAGAAGAAGGAAACAGAGTAACCGATCCCCATTAAGCATAGCCACATTTCCAAGAACAACAAAGCAGTAAGTGAAAAACAAATTACATTTTCACTCAGGTAAATTTCTTTTGTCTCTACTGTAACGCTTAAAGTTATATCTGTAGTAAATGTTAGCGGTGATTAACTTAAGCCCCAAAGATCTCATATGGACCTGTGAGTGCCTAGCCTAGACTCGATCCAATCCAGGATTTGTTCAGTGTAGTAATGGTGAAGAATGTTCTTTCCTTTTTAAAATATAAGAATTTACACACATTCACAAATTCGCATTCATAAAATCAGATTGTAAAAGTTCAAACATAGGAAGAAAAAAACTGACAGATTCATCCATCTGATCAGTGGGATTTGAGTGATTACATTCTGGGTGATGGGTTTCAATCTTTGTGTGTCCAGTCATGTTTGTGCTTGCCACCCCTTACTATTTGGTAGACTACAGAGCCCTGTCCTACTGAGAATAGCTTATCTGTTGAATTTGGCCAGTTCAGCTAGGAGAGAATTTCGTTCAGGGTTTGTTTGCTTTCTGAATCAAATGTACGGAAATTCTTCATAAACAATAAAGTCATGAGCGTTCTTAAAATGAATGTTGAAGTGGCTGTTGCATGATAATTTTGAAGAAGTTTTAGTACATCTAACAGTATTTAAGTATAAGGAGGTAAAGAAAAAGGAAGACACAATATGCAGCAGAAAGCATAACAAATATTTTTTTAAAAAGTCCAAAGATTAATTTAAGACTGCTCTTAATATTAAGTCAGAGCAAAATGAAGCCCTCCAGAAGTTGCTGGACTTTAATTACCAGCAGCCCTCCATCATAGACAATTGTGATGAATGATGGGAGTTATAGTCCAACACATAGTGTGCTGCACTTTACCACTCTGTTCTATGTGTATCCAGTGGCACACTTAGGTAATTCATGGCTTAAGGGGAGTACCGTTGTGAACAATGCAGCTAACGTGTCTGCCTCTCCCCCAAAAAAGTACTATTTGGTGTTTTACAACTGCTTCTATATTTTCTGATATGCTAAAAGGGGATACTATTCTCCTCCATGTGTTTTTGTTTTTTGTTTTTTTTGTGTGTGTGGCTTTTGTTTTGTTTTGTTTTGTTTTTGCTTATGAGCACATTTACTCGGGAATAAGCAATATTTTCTTAAGGAAAAGGATAAAAGTAAAGAAAATAGCTTTTGAAATCACGCACATGATAAGGAGGCAGGGGGCTTTGCCAAACAGTGGCAGCCCTGGTGATTCTCGGCATGCCTGCTCTGGCCACAGTGCTGACATCAGGGCTTGTTTATACCTTCTCCCATCACTGACTGCTCTCCAGCAAGTCATTTTGGGCTGTGAAGCTTTGGTCAATGCCCCAAGGCCTAGCTTTGGATACCAAGCGTAAGTGTTTTAACTATCCTATCCTCTGGTGCACTGTTAAGTTCCTTGCCTTCATTCCTTCTCTCTAATGGCAATGCTGGCTTGGGATGATAGTATGGAATATATCTATTCTCTTTGTGGCTATGTTAGTTATTGGATAACCCACAAACCACAACATTCACTCTGAGATAGATAGCACGAGCAACACTAAGCATGATAAGCTTAGTGTTAAGCATGAGCAACACTACACACTTCCACAGAAGTTGCTGAGACTAATGAATACATACAGCTTACAGCCTTTATAGGTTACCATTACAAATTAAGGTGCATAAAGCCGTGATTGTTGACAGACATAAATCCACACACCACACTACCTCCACAGGCCAGTGCCTGCCATCTGTCCCCCCACATCCTTGACCAGAATGACCTGATCACATATTTCCTGCTGTTATCGTAAAAGCACCAGATTCTCAAAACAACAGGTCTCACCAGTCTGCACTTTTATTTTCTCCCTATCTGCTTGCTCTTCTCCCTCCCACCATCCAGGATATGTTGTTGCAATAAGCAGCCCATATGAATACATTGTAATAGCAATTAGCAATGGACAACAGTGATTAACAATGGATACACTGTAACAGCATTTAGTAATACAGAGATACATAGTAGCTAATACACAAAGGTTAAATACATTTGTTCCAACCTACATTCAGCAGACCACACTCATTTTCATACAACAGGGAGCCTAGCAACCTGACAGACTACCAATAAGATTCTGGCCGTTGCATTATTTTTGCAAGCATTTGGGGACAGGTGGGTAGTTTATTTTGCCAGGGATCTTGCTTGTCTCTGGCTCTCCTGTTTCTATTGTTTTTATTGTTCTTGGTTTGTGGCTTGATAATAATGATTTTTAAAAAATATGCAAAATAGTAAGCCACCTTGAATGACTGGACCCAGATTTAGTCCTACTCCAATCCATTGAAATCAATGGGATTTATATTAATCATGAAAATTCCTGCTGATTTCTGAGAGTCTCCTCTATGTATGGATAAACCTGGATCCAGCCCACTATAAATAAATATTGTCCAATTGAGAGAGGAGAAAAAACAACACATTTCATCACTCAACTGGATGTCTCAGCACTAGGGACACAGCAAGATTCTGCTTATCACTGTGCAGGTTCTTACAAAGAACCAATTTAACTAGTGATAATAGGCACTTTGTACTACATTACCTTTTGACAAATGGACCATTTCTCTTTTGCTTTATGGCTATCTTTGCTTTCTGGCTATCTTTGGGGTGCCTTACCAACAGCTTAGAAGTAAATCCAGTTGAACTCAAGGATACTTATTTCTGGGTGTAAGTGTCCAGAATTCAGACTGTTATTCCCTTCCTTTTGCAAGAATAATCTTGATTCCATTTTTATGTCATCAGCTCCCATATGTTTGATATTCTATTACAAAATTTGTGGTCTCTTCCGCTCATTTTCTGCTATGTATTTTTCCTTTTTTATTCTTGTATTTAGTGTAGTATTGTTAACTTTTAAGTTTGCAAGCAGATGCTTAGTATTTTTGTCCTGCACAGCACCTTATTGCTGTTAGACCTGTTTAACAGACCTCGAGGCAGATAGTAATCAACTGTTAGCATAACATTTACATTGTAGTGCGTAGTTTGTTTTCCTTGGAGGTATTTATTAATAGAAATCTCTATCAGTAACTATAAACATTAGCATTTACCTTACAGATCCAATCTGGGAATAGAGTCAATTGGATTTCAGATATTCAGAAGACTGTACTGCAAGCAGAGACTTGTGACTGACCTAAAAGAGGAATATGAATTGGAAACTTATGGGTCAAGTTGTGATAACTGTGTTTATTAAGCTAATAGGCACTTCGCTGTTTCTTCTCTATTGTGAGTATCACAGTATTTGAAATTTTTTTGAATTTGAAATTTTTCAATGCAATTTTCTGATTTGAAGAACAGTAGCTCATTTTCTATATTTCATTCATAACAGTTTCTGTGGTAAGTGCAAATTGAAAGATTTTCTCTATCTTTTTATCATTGCAGAAGTAGAAATCTTTATTCGGGAGTTTTAAAATAAAAATAATCAAGCAGATATGAAAGAGAAAGGACAGAGAGGAGTTGCAATTTGAAAGAAACATGATAAATCAGAATTGGAATCAAAATATGGCACAGCTAAGCTACACATTACCAACAACAACAGTAGCTTGGGAGCAGCCTAAACAACTGTACATTCTCTTCCCTCTCATAGAGACACATAGGGACTTTCCTCACTACACTGTTATAGTGCTATTATTTCACTTTCAACATCCAGTGGAATCAGTGGTGGAGTTTGGAGTGCATGGAGGGGGGACAGAGGGGCATGACTATGGCGAAGGGGTGTGGCTACGGTATGGGGGCATGGCTACAGCACGCGGACATGGCTATGACACACAGGGGCGAGGCTATGATGGGCGGGGGGGACTATGACATGCGGGGGCAGGGCTATGGCATATGGGGAGGGCAAGCAAGGAGCCATGGCGCCCCCAAAAATTGCCGCTGGGGGCTCACTCCCCCATCATCCCCCCTTCTCTACTTGACTGGGTGGAATTCTGGAGTTTGTACTTTCTTGAGGCCAAAGAGTTCTCTGGCTGAGAATTCTAAAGGCCCTCCCTAAACAGCAAAACCCAGGATTCCATAGGAGGTTGAAAGTGGAGTAACGGCACTATAACAGGAAAGGCCCATAACATGTTGTTATATGTGACAGTCAAACTTGGTTAAATTTTTTAGGCAATCTCCATCACTGACTGATAAATCACACACAACACAAATCCTACACTAAGCTACTGGCATCACATATTAGAGAGATCTCATACAACAGGGCTGAGAACATTCTCTGCCTAAAACCATGGAGACCCATTTCCTAGTACTGTAAAGTCAATGCAGTCCTGGACTAAATATGCAGCTTCACAGTTCAGCCCAGGGGTAAACTTTACTCTCTTTCAGAACCTGGGTATAATTAAATGGTATTATGTAAACCTATAGAGTAAAATCCCAAATACACAGGGAATAGAATGGCCAATTCAGGATTGTCTCAGGCCCTGGACCAAAACTTGAAATCTAGAGAAGGCCTCTGCTGTTGATGTTAGGTGTTTTGCATTAAGGACCAACCACAATTGCTCACATCTTGCTTTTCAAACAACACACACACACACACACACACACACACACAGAATGTGTTTTCCTATTTGGAAATTAAGCCAGAGAACCTAGCTAATTCCTAGATCAAGATGAAATGTGGGAATTATTAGAGAATTGGGGAGATGGGATAAGGAACATTTAATCTGCTTACTTCTAGCCAAAAGGTAGATGTTGAGCAGAGCGGAGAGTGAGACCTGACACAACACTAACTGGCAGGGAAGAAGTTAGTTAACTAAATAAATGCAGTCTCTCTCTCACACACGCACGCGCACACACACACACCTCTGCAAGTTGCATTAGCAGATCAATTAAGCACTGCAAACTGTAGCAATCTGATTCTCTACTAGGTACGCTACATATTAGCACACAGCCCTTTCCTCTAGCATAGAGCTGAGCTCACTAAAACTAGAGAATTTGTACCTTTATCTCCTGCTGCAGATGACTCCCAAAAACTGGAGAGTCAAGGACAAGCTCTGAGATCAGGCCACCCTAACAGTGAAGGAATCACACTGAAAGCAGTCAGACCCCTTTCAGTAGCCTGCATAGGTCTACATTGCAGAGAAGGTAGTACGTAGTTCTCAATATTGTATCTGTTTTCTGAGGTCACAACCAGATACCCTGCTGTTTTAAAAAGTTAAATAATAGGAACAGAATGGGAGAGAATCTGATCAAGATGGCAGTGTAGGGAAAGAACCTTAGCCCTTCTCCTCATGCCCTTTTTCTGATTAACTCCAGCTACTATTTGCCATATTCTGAGGAACCTGCAAGTACCAAATTTTGGAGAGAAAGCCACTGTCTATATGCTTACACTTAGCCACTTTTCAGCTGATTTTTCAAAGTGGGGGCTTTAATCTTAGTTATGATTCCCAAAAAACTAATATGGGGTATATGAATGGAGTACAATATTTCAGAATAACTGAAATAAACTATTGAAATAAGAAAATGTTCCATTACTTCTGGATTATCAATCCTGTTGTGGAGTTATGGATAGATAATCAACCAACCAATAGTCACGCGTTTGTAACTGCTACACAGTTACTGGTCATTTTTGCTCTAGACTGTTATAGCACTATTATTCCACTTTCAGCATCCTATGGAATCTGGGGGCTTGCAGTTTAGGGAGGGGCTGGCTGGCCCCTCCCTAAACTGCAAACCCCAGGATTCCACAGGATGTTGAAAGTGGAATAACAGCACAATAACAGTCTAGTGCAGAAAGATCAACAGAAATCCATTCCTGTCAATTAAGAAGTGGCTGTCTTACAGTCCATGCTGCCTCACATGAGTGATCTCTGACACTAGGAGGATTTGCAATAATGACCCTTTCTCACAAGTTTTTGAAACAGTACAGAAATACGCCTAAACTGTTTGAAGAGTGGGAGAAGTAGATTTAGGGCCCATACCAGCCATGATCATATTTCTGCCTTCAGCATTTTCCAAGGGGCAGGAATGGGAGGGAGTGAATCATCTGTTTGGATATCATCTATGCCTAAATGAAGAGAAGCCAAGAAGGACATGATAGGTCCTTTGTTTGCATTTCATTTGCCTTTCTTATTTATTTTTCAAAGAGAGAACAGCATAGAGGGCAGGTACAGTCAAAAACAATGGCACTAGCGTTTCTCAAGGAAAAAAAAATATTAATCACTTATCTTAGTCCCAAATTGCTCAACAATATTATGTCTTGGATGTCTTCTTTCCTTTCTAAAAAAAGAAGACACTTTCAATGACATCAGTGCTTAAATGTAGGAAGCCAGTGGCGTCTTGCAGTGTGGTTTGTTAGCTGGTGACAAACTTCTGAGCATGACTATGTGGGGAAGAGACATCATGTGACTCCCTTGCCAAAAGATATCTGTTGATTTTATTTATTTATTCCATATACCTGTCAGTAGAAATTGCTCCCAGGGCATTCTTAAGATTATCTTTTTAAAAAATGCAACCCAAGGGTGAGCAACTTCAGTGGGTCTGGAGGGATTTTTCCCCACACTTTTTCGGGGGGGGGGGTCATACAGACTGCCAAAAATACAAAAAAAGGAAGGAAGGATGTTTTAAACATTTTAAATATTTTTAACTTACGGTACTTTTGGAAACTGACTTGGGTCCCATTCTGGGAGAAAAGGTGGCACACAAATATAATAAATTAAAATAAATTAAAAAATAAGAAAGAAAAAGAAAAAAACATGAAAGTAACTGGAAGCTGACCTCTAGTTTTAAAAAACAGGTCATTTCTAAATTTTAAACATGTGGGGAGTAGAGTCTATAACCTATGTGAATCACCACAGCTAGGAGTTTCAAGGAGAAGCTATTTCTGCTTTTCAAGGCCTGAAAAGGGGGTGGGTGGGTCAAGGACCATACAATACAACTGGTATTTTGGAAAAGCTTTGGGAAATTCAAATTTTCATCATCTAGGCCAAAGAGACTTGAGAGGAGGCACCAAGCAAGTCTCCTAGGTAGAGCTTTCCACAAACATTGTGACACAAAGATCTTCACAACAGTTGTTATCCAATTAACTTCAGAATCTGGGAACACTCCGAGAAGAAAATCTTAATATTAGTGGTAGATACAAGGGGTTTTATAAAAAGGACAGCATATAAACACATGTCATTCATTCACATAAGAGCATTGCTGTACATATCAACTTCAGATCAAAGCTATTGAAGTTCCTGAGGCAGGAAATCTGACACCGCTTACTGGCATGTGTATGTATGTGTATGATGGTGATCATGATGATCGTTTTGTTTTGGATTTCCTGGCTCAGAAATTTCTGTGGCTTTAGGTGTGTACTTTGTTATTCTTGCTATAGGCCCTTGAAGAAGACCTTAAGACCATTTAGGGTGGAAATGTATGGGGCTTTTTAGCAAATAAAGACCACCTTTTTAGCATTTTGAAGCATGTGTCCTTTTTCTTTCTGGAATTCCACTAGATGCTTTCCAAATTTTACTCTCTTTTTTTTTCTTTAAATATAACCACCAACACTTTGCATGATTATATGTTCTTCAGAGCCCATCTCATATTTGCTGCTGTGCACCAAACTGACCAACATTTGTGAAAAATATTCATACAATTGAACATGCATGTTTAACCTGCCAGATTCCACCACTGGATGGCACTGAGGAGGGGAAATCCCATATCCTGGCTGAAATTGTTGAAAAGCCTGATGGTTCCTAACTTAGGTCGCTTCCACACTAGCACTATGATTCCACTTTCAACACCCTATGGAATCCTGGGGCTTGCAGTTTCAGGAAGGGCCAGCCTGCCCTTGGAGCATTGGGCGATTGTGAGTGTGTCATGCAGATCACTCCTCACAATCGCGCGATGCTCCAGGTGCCCTTTCACATGGAAAAAGTTCAGTGGTTCGAACCCCAATATGGAAAGTATTCCCCGAAAGTCTGAAATATAGTGCTCTAAAACATTTCTGTCACACTCATTGTGAGATAATAACTGTACACAGTGCCTATTTACTATATAGGATAGTTCTTATACTATATTAAGGAAATCTCCTGTTCAGTTTCACAGATCTTTCAGGAAGTCCCCAAAGTCACCTCAAAAGGGGGAAAAGGTGAGTTTGCAACAAAAAACAGCCCACTGGGCATGGGAATATAGATTTCTTTTCTGTGCATTAAATTTGATTGCTTCCTCTTTGTTCTGTCTTCCACAGGCTGTTCTATAAGATGGGTACATTTTCAGGGCAAATGCTACTATTTTTCTGCTGCAGAAAAAACATGGGACAAGAGCCAAAAGGACTGTGCTCTATCAAATGCTCATCTTGCAGTTGTCAACAGCAAAGCAGAACTGGTGAGAAACAAACAAAAAGAAGTGGTTGGTTGTACTGGGTTCTCAAACTATTGCCTTCCTCTGAGGCTGAGAGAGTGTGACTTGCCCAGTATAACTCAGTGGGTTTCCATGGCCAAGTGGGAATTGCAACTAGGCATATATCCTCTGTCAATATGTCTCCTTTTTTTTAACAGCCATCTATATTTTAAGCTGCTTCTTTATCCTATGGTATTTCATTCCATATAATTATTATGGGTTCTGGAGATTTTAACGAAGACTTTTCTTCCTTCACAGAAAAGGAGGGTTAAAGGGTCAATCATGTGGCTCTCAGATCTACCACATTGAAATGAGAGAAATTAATCTTAGGATTTTTCCAGACTTGCCTATTTTTCCACCATTTTCTCACAGTTGACTTCAGCTTTGAAGACTAACAAGCTTTGATGAGGTATAAGGTTTTGCAGACCTTGAAGCATAACTTTCAGTTGGCAAATATAGTCAAAATGCACAAAAGCATGGATTCAGGGAAGACATTTACAGAAGGGGTCATTTCTCCCTCCCCAAAAGTTGCTTGAGACAAGGTCCCTCTGCTTTTGCAGTTTGTGGACACAGCAGGATGTTCAGATTTCATTGCATTTTCCTTGACTGATACATCCTTCAAATACCTCTTTTCCAGATGTTCCTCCTGAACAGAACAGCAAATGAAAAGTACTTCATTGGTCTGACTCACAGAGATGACAATGGACAATGGACGTGGACTGACAATACACAGCTTGACCTTAATATGTATGTTTATTTATCTTTATGATACCGGAGGAGGGAGGGTAGGGACACAAGACTCTGTCCATCAGATTTTCTTACCATAAGTTTGCAGATGGTGATACTGACGCACTTTATGTGGGAAGCAGTAAAGAGGATGCTTGTGTGGCATGAGAAGGCCTCACATATTTCAAGCAGCAAGATTTGTGTCTGCCCAAAACAAATCTGTTGCGGTGCAGTGCACCAAGCTGATTCCTGGCAAAGTGGATATGTGTTGATAGGATCTTTGGAGTTGATTCTTTCCATACTGTTAATAGGAATAGAAGTAGTAACCTACTTTCAGTGATGTAGACTCAAATCTATTGACTCAGACTCAAAACAGACTTAAGTCCCTTCAGTGGCTTGACTTGGACTTGACTCAGCAAAAATTACACACTGACTCAACTCGACTTGAGACTTGCCTATTTTTAGTGACTGACTTGCTGCCCTTGGTTCAGTAACATAACACATTCATCCAGAAACCTTACAACTTACTGGTCACATGATGATCTGTCTAAAGCCCAAAATATGGACACATTTCTCAGAGGGAAGAGCAAATGGATCAGGCAATGGGCTTGAGGTGGGGTAGCAGTCTGTCCCCACTAAACATAGGGAGAGCTTTCTAAAACTTTTCCTAATAACAGAAGGCAAGACTCACACCCAGAGTGCAGGGTGCGTATCTCAAGTCCTTTTCACACCTTACCTTTTCGTGGAGGTGGGGGGCGGAGTTCACACGAGAAGCCTTCGGAGGAAGGCTTTTGCATCCCTGCTGCTTGGGCTCTGCAGCAGCTTCCTGGTCGTGCGAGTGCCCCGCCCGCACCCCACTCCTTCCTTCTGCAGTGCAGCCTGGGAGCTGTAGGCTGCACTGGGGCAGGAAGCACAACCGGCCTGGCTCCAGAGGCTCCACAGGGCAGGTAAGTTCGCCCCAGGCGCCTGACTGGTGCACAAGTGTGCACCATTTTCAGCTAAAAGCTGAAAATAAAAAGGTGCGTATGCACTGCGCGTCACGCTCTTGCACGTCGCGTAAATGTGAGTGCGTCATGCAGATCGCTCCTCACATTTACGTGATGCTCAAGGGGCCCTTTCACTTCCAAAACACCGTGCGAAAAGGGCCTCAGACTGGAACAGAAAATGTGTTAGACATTGGGCTTGAGGAGAAACCGTCCTAAAGCTCTTGAAGCTTCAGTAATGGGGAATAAGAAGAATCCTATTCCCCACTTCCAAAGCTGCAGATGGTAAAATCACAAAAGTAGAGGGCTGACTCTACTTAAATTGTTAAAACTGACTTTATTCAACTCTGTCCAGAAATTCTGGAATACAGGTTGGAGTATAAAGTTGGCTCCTTGACGTGAGACTTGACTTAAAAGTATCTTGCAAGGACTTGAGACTCAACTTGAGACTTGGAATAAAAAACATATCACTGCCTACTTTCACAGCCTTCAGAAGAATTCCTGCTAATAATACTGTGCCTGCCTATTTGCAATAGGCTACTGCCCATCTTTACTTTAGGTAGTAACTAGCCACTTTTGTACTAGTACTGGCTGAACTATTCAAGTCACCAACCTTAGACTTCAAAATTTGGGGTACCTGTATGCCTTCCCCCACCACTAGCCAGGAGATGATGCCACACAGGGAGACACACTTTCCAGTGTACGCTCTCTGCTAGCCACATCCCCACGTTGGTTTGACATCACACACCCATTCTGGCTTCTTCCACTAAACAGGGCCTGGATTGGCTAGCTATGGAAGCCACCACATAAATATACACACACCCTGCTGGAGACCCACAGGTACCAGCTGAAACTGAACAGAAGACCAACTGCAAATGCAGGCAAAAGTCTACACAGACCCTTTAACCAAAAGCTAACCTCTGTCCAGAGCACTTTAATGAGAGCCAAAATTAAGAAACATCAGTGGTAAAGAAAGGCCACAGCTGCAGGCCAGGTCTCCTACTTAAGGCCTGGGGCAGAACAGAGGGAGAAAGAAGACTTTGGGGGCTCTTTCATGCTACAAAATTATGCTATAATTCTACTTTAACGGGCAGCACCCTATGGAATCTTGGGATTCGCCATTGGGGGGCATTTAGGATTCTCAGGCAGAGTCCTGTAGTACCTCTGAAGGCATTTCTGCCCTACACTGTTATAGTGCTATTATTCTACTTTCAACATCCTGTGGAATTCTGGGGTTTGTAATTTACTGAGGCCAAAGAGCTCTCTGGCTAAGAATTCCAAAGGTCCCTCCCTAAACTACAAACCCCTGGATTTCATAAGATGTTGAAAGTGGAATAATAGCACTATAACAATGTGGGGAGGAAATGCTCTGTGAGAGTACAGGATGTTGCAATGGTGCTTAAAGTGGAATGATAGTGCTATAACTGTGTAGTCTGAAAGGGCCCCAGAGGTCTACCTTAAAGCTACATCTCAGCACATATGATTGGCTCGTCACTGTCACTGTCACTGTCACTGATTTTCCTACTGCTGTCACAGTTCAGCAACCATGGCCAAATTTATTGCTGTTGCCATCAACTTTTACTGGCACATGCTATTATTCTCTGTGATGAAGCAGGAAGGAGGAAGGCAGGACAAGAAGGGGGAAGGTAGGAATAAATAAGAAGACACCAGCAAGCAAAGAAGGAGGTTCTGAGAGCAGTAACAAGTGTTTTTGTGAGGTGTAGGGAGGAGCAAAGCTTTGCAGGAGTTTGTGGTACTGTTTTTTTGTTGTTGTTGTTGTTTCAGTGGTATCAAATAGGGCTGTAGTCCTCAGTGACATTGTATACTCATTACTGCATTATATGCAGAAGCAAGATTTAAAACAACTGGATGGATTCTGTATTCCCCAATTACACATTTCAGAGATGACAAAAGGTTCCAAATTTTAGACAAGGGCAGATGAGATGCCTATACTTTTTTCCTATATTTTCATGATGTTGTCTTGTCAAAGGCAAATGGCCAGTTCACCAAAGACAAGGGGTTTGTTTTCAGGGATCTAGAGGCAACAAAAAACACCAGCTGTAAGCCTTAAACATTTATTGAACAGCAAGCAATTTAAACAGCATCAGCATACAAACAGTACTAACATACAGATGAAACCCTCTTATGCCTGATAACATAGAGATGGATTTTTCACCAAGCAAGACTCTTTCAATCAGCTGACCAGGATGAAGCAGCAAAGGGGACCCCTCTGTGTAGCCACCAGGTGCATGGCACCCCAGCTGTAAGCTCATGCTGAGCTCCCACTGGGAGCAGAGTCTAGGGATGGTTATACCCCTTGGTCTGGAAGGACTTGGCCAGGTTTCATAGAAACTTTGTGATTGTTTACACAATGGGATGAGCTAAACTCCTTTCAGCTGTCAAGGGCCCTTTCTTCACCTTACCTTCTTCTGGCACTGGGGTGCGGGGATCGCGCGAGCAACCTCTGGCGAGAGGCTCTCGCGTCCCTGTTGCTTCAGCTGCGCACAAGCTGCCTGCTCACATGAGAGCCCCTCCTCTTCCTTCTGCAGCGCAGCCTCAGAGTTTTCCAGGCTGCGCTAGGGCAGGAAGCGCAACCGGCGAGGCTCTGGAGGCTCCACATGCAGGTAAGTGCACATGGGGCCCAGGAGCAATGCACAATCGCGCACTATTTTCAGCTTCTAGCCAAAACTGAAAAGGTTCACAATCAGTGCCTGCTGGCCCCTGGAGCATCGTGCGATTGTGAGTGCATCATGCAGATCATTCCTCACAATCGCGCAATGCTCCAGGCGCCCTTTCGCATGGAAAATGCCATGCAGAGAGGGCCAAGGTTATTGCTTAAATGGTTATCTTTTGGGTTCCTCCCAGCACCCATTATCTTGGTACCGATCAGTTTGTTTTCCTGAGTCAAAAACAGATGCCAATTAGCAGATATCACCTGCAATCTTGTTTTGTCTATATTTTAAGCTAACACCATACAGAGTACATTGAAGCAAAATCAAAGCAGAATACAAGAATAGAGCAGTGTGCTTAACAAGCCAGAAAGCCTTTCTAGACCTTTCTTAGCAGCAGCAAGGCGAAACTTAGAGCATGGAGGAACAAACTGAATTCAGGCCATTCCTTACACCTCCTCCAAATTACAATGGTCTTTTGGTCATTTTGCATACAGATGTAACTTCTGTTTTCAACCACAAATGTATTCAGAAGTCAGCCAATGTTTTCAAACTGTTTTTATTCTTCCACAATCATATGTGCAATATATTGAGGATTCTAACAAGGTTTTTCTTTATTTCCTCTTTGTGATCTTGCTGTATATGTGCTCTTCTTTTTGTTGCCTACATTTTACATTTTACTTCAAAGTATAATTCTTTTTTTAGATATGTTTATTAGAGCATAATATAAACAAAATAGTTCTAATATTCACATGTATAGAAATCTACATAAAATAAATAAAAAGATAAGTTATACAAGAAGAAAAGCAATTTCAATTCTACTTATTATAAGTGGATATAAAGTCTTCTCCCTTAAAAAAAACCATCATAAGGTATATTGGTATAAATACATAATTTCCATTTATAATTAACCTATGTAAGCATACTTCCAGAACCTTCCCTTGATGGGTTTGCGTTCAAAGTTTAGAAAAAATAAGATACCTCTATTTTCACCTCAGTTTTAATCTTTTTTTTCCTATACTCGTAACTACACTCAACAGTAATCTGCCAATATATAAATAAATTCATAGCACGTTATAATGCCATTCAAACTCTTCACTATCACTCAACAAAACATTATAGCAAGCTTCAAGTATTGCGTTAGGCGTAAATGATTACTTAACCTTCAGTATGCCATTTTAACATTCATGACAGACAACATTGTTCTGAACAGAAAAGTCTGAATATTAAAAACGTATAAACATATGATGTTAAAAGCATCTGTTAAATTATATTCTTTTGTAAATATAGCCGTACTGGAGTCCATTCAACCTCACGCTCGTCTTTATGTTGATCTCTCATAATCCAGGTTAAAATGTCACAATTCTCCATATCAAGTAGTTTTATAGCCCATTCCTCTATTTCCGGTACATTATCAGTCTTCCAGTACTTTGCAAATATTATCCTTGCAGAAGTTATCATATACAGAACAATACACCAGTAATTCTTTATCAGAGTTTGTTTGGCAATATATTTAATAAGAAAAGTTCAGATGAAAGTGGAAGATTGATGTTTAAAATTTCAGATATTGCTTTGTGTATGTTTTTCCAGTATTTCTTAACACATGGCCAGGTCCATCACATATGAAGATTGTTCCATGTGCATTATGACACTTCCAACATTTATTATCTTATGATTTATACACATTCTGTAGCTTGGAAAGGTTTAAGTGCCACCTATAAAACATTTTCAGATAATTTACCTTCAAATCTTGAGACAATGTGAATTTTTTGGGTCCATCACCAGCTCTTACTCCAGTCTTCCAGTTGAATTTCTCTTCCAATGTTTTGTGCCCATTTTATCATCACATCCTTGATGGTTTCTGATTCTAATTCACGATCCAGGATAAATTTGTAAATCTGTGAGGCTAAATGAACGGACTTTTCAAATATTGCGATTTCAAACTGTTTTTTATCACAGATACTCTGGAATCCTTCCAATTTAAGGTGCATTTTATCTCTCTCTTTTAACTACATGTATAGAAACCATTGACAGGAGAATCCCTCTTGCTCTAATGTCTCTCATGGTTTTAATTTGAAGTTTTCTTCTTCAATTCAAATATCTTTGTAGTGGAGCCACTTTTCATGTTGGGATTTCCACTTACTAAAGAAGGTTTCATGGAGTGATACCTGTTGTGGGATTCTTTTATAAATCTCACTTTTAAATTTTAATCAAATATTCAATAAAGATCTTCTTCTGTAATGAGGAAGAAAATCTTTGTCTATCTTGGCCTTCCAGTATCAGAGTAGACGTGCCACCCAAACCTTAAGTTCGAATCTTCAAGCTTCAAATTCTTTTCATATCCCAAAGTAAGCCAATCCACGAGCCATGTTAGCCTCTTTGCATAATAATATATTTTAAGGTTGGGTAGTCCACAGCCTCCTCTGTCTTTTCTATCAGTTAACAGTTTCCATCTTATCCTGAGTTTCTTGCCCATCCAAATAAAACTTGATAAATCTTTCTGCCATTCCATAAAAACCTTGTCATTGTGAATAATTGGGATGTTTTGAAAAAGATAGTTTAATTCAGGGAGTATGTTCATTTTACTAGTGGCAATTCTTCCCAATAAAGACAAGTTTAATTTTGATCAATTTTGTAGATCTTTTTTAATCTCAGACTAGGGTTTTTTTGTAATTATTTTTGAAAAGTTCATTATTCTGTTTGGTGATCCATATTCCCAAATATTTAATCTTCTTATCAAGGTGAAATCCAGAAAGCTTAAGTAGGACTTACAAAATATAATTCTATGCCGTGTTTTAGAAGCCAAATTTGCAATTTAGTCAAATTTCACATTTGGGGAAATATTTGCTTCGGCCCTATTAGACACTGCCCATATATAAATTAGGTTTCTTCTCTGTACAGTTCCCCCATTTACTATATTTGCAGTAAATACAGGAAATATTTATTGTTTACATATCCATTGAGTCTGATGTAAAAGCCATGTGCCTTCTAATGTTTATTTCTCTTCCCTTCACAGATTTGGTCTAAAACATTTCAAAGGTTTGGATTGTGCCTTGATTGGATTAAATACCTTTGGCTCACAGTCTTGTTCTGTATCAAGACGCTGGATCTGTGAGGAGAATGAATAGGAATTCTTCTATGAATGGGAAATTCCTTCCTCAGCTAAGAAACTTTGCTCAGATTGAGCTCTTGTTGTATATACCATAAACCCTGGGTGGGCATGAATATTCTCATTCTCATCAAAAGTTGCATCCAGCTGTGAATTTTGTGGGTGAAAGGGAATAAAGGCAATCAGGGGAATAATCCTAATTAATCCTATCTTTTCTGTGGAATGGCTCTCTGTACCTGCAGAGGACAACCTAGGGGAAGATTGGTGGGTGCTGTTGATCTCCCTCCTCACAGGTAGAGAGGGAAATCGTGAGGGACAGGAGAGATCTTTGTGACCATGGTGGAACGTTCCAGTGCCACCATGCCCTCTAACATTTCACACATGAAGAGAGGGACAAATGTGCCCAAGGAACATCAGAGGATTTACTGGGACTGTCCCTGCCAAACTGGGACAGTTGGAGGGTGTGTGCCACTGTTTAGTCCAAGGTGTTCCAAAAATAGTGCCCCCTCTGCAATAGTACCTCTCAGCGGCATGTCAGAACAGGCTATATATCCTCAGGATCCAAAATCCTCTCACTTCCCAGTCAGCCACACACACACAGCTGCAAAAAGACCTAAACTGCACCAGCCCAGAAACTGGTATATTTCATTCCCCAAATAAGGACCTTGAATATGGCAGTCAACGTTCATATAGGTCGGCTAAGTAATGTACTACTTTCATATATTTGTATACAGCTAAAACCAACAGTTTGAAAGGAAGATAATCTTTTGATTCTGCATATGACACATATCATAGTATACATTGTTACCCTGATTTCTGGGGTCCCTTGGGGGACACCTCAATGTATTCCACGTGATGGGGAATGGAAACTAGCCAGAGCATGAGCAATAGCAATGCGAGAGGCAGGGTAACCTAGCGGAGTCTTTTTACCCAGTTTTTACAGGATCAGGCCAAGCCAAAAACCAAACAAGAATGTCCAATAAATGATTTTAGTGAATGCAAGTCTCACGCACCAACGCAATCACGCACACAAGCATCCAAGAGCTATTAAGGAACAAAAGAGAGGAAATTGGATAGGGGAGTATTGAAGGGGTACAGCTGGGGTAATACTGCACCTTTTCCTGAAGTCCGGGGTCCAGGAAGACAGCGGAGAAGTGGGGCTCAGCACAGAGAGGGCCGAGGGATACTCAATGGGCGGAGCAAGGGTTTGCTGGGATGACCGGGAGTGATCCAAAGAACCACTCAAAAACTAGGACTATTTGTAGGGGGAAAAGTACCTGGAGGACTAATCCTTTCCCGGGGAGAACAATGGGTGTTGGAGTGATAACAAAGCTCCACCATGGTAATTTCGTTTGTGTGATGGGATTGCAAGGTGTTGCCGAAGCCTCAGGATCTTCAGCTGTATTAGTTTGTGGTGTGACTTCATGTAAATGGTCCTCGCCTGATGGAATATTTGCTCAACTTGGGGCAGACATGCTAATCCCCTCAAGTTGGCTTCTTGGGGCTGTGGACCCTTTTGTTTATTGGAGGTTTACACATCTTGAGGTCTGCTGGGGCTATGTGACTTGGGATTTTACTGGCCTGACCTGGTTTGCAGTCATTTGACCGTGCCTGCCTACATACCCATCCAGGTGACCTGTTAGGCACATTGAATCATATTTAATATCAAATTGTAGACCCCGGAATAGGGTTTCTCCATCGGAGTAACAACATCAGCTTGAAGGAAGCATTTTGGAGAGAAAAAAGAAGAATACTACTTTTAAAAGGGTGCTTACCATCTTTAGTTTAACACATACTTTACTTAAAAATAATGGCTATGATTCCATATCACCTACTTAGCTACATAACCACCATAGTTACATAGCTAAGTCATAACTTCCAGACTGACCACACCAATCCTTATGTATCATGCAGCAGCTGCTGAAAGCAACAAGGGTCTGTTCCCCTGTTGTTAGGGAAGTGACTGACTGACATTTCCCCTCTCTACTATAATTGATCTCCAGTGTGATAGTCAGAAGCAGAGTCCCTGTCACAATTCCCCCTAGCACCAGAGATCACTTATGGAAGGGACCACGGAAATGTCCGTCAGCTACCTCCCAATCAACAGGGGTACAGACACCTGTAACTCACAGTGACTGCTGCTTGGCAAATGAAGATTGAGGAACTTTCATGGTCCCTAAATATTCCCTAAACTAGTGGATATATAGGGATTGTAAATACAAATCAATCACAAATGTGTAACTAGGTTATGCATTCGTAACCACATTCGTAAAGTCTGACCAGTGCTTTATGAAATTTGCCATTTACTTACCAGGAGACATTTTTGAAATCCTGGAAAATATCACCACCCAGACAATAATACCTTTAAGCAACATACATAAACACAGGCACAGTCATAAAATACTATGAAGCAACCATAGAATCGTTGAGTTGAAAGGAACATGAAGGATAAACTGGTTCAGTGCACTGCTATACAGGAACCCACTACAAAAGCATCCCCACAAAGTGGCCATCTAACCTCTATTTAAAAACATCTGGGGAAAGAGAGTTCACCACCTACTGAGGTAGGCTATTCCACTGTCAAACACTCTCACTGTCAGGAAAACGTTCTAGTGTTTAGTCTGAATCGCCTTTCTCATAATTTAACACTATTTGTTCAGGTCCTTCCGTACCATGCATTTTAGCAAAATATACACAGATAATGCAGAAGAGCACAACATCAATTAAGTGAGAAAATTCTCTGCTAGGCCTCTGCATGATTTATTGCTCACATTTTCTAATCTGCCTCTTCTAGGCTTAGATCCTTTCAGTTCCATCTCTGAATAGCATTTGTGATTATACCTCATGAGCTGACTGGAAGAACAACTTGTCCTCAGAAGAGGCATCCTCTTATGAGTCACACTGCTCAGAGGTTGCCTCATAGTTCAAGACCAGAGATACATACAGAAAATCAGGGCTGAGAGCCTGTGTGACAGGATAGTGCTTACTCTTATTTTAAAACATTATTATTCTGAAGACTTATGAGCAGAAATTCACTCAGGGTTCCACTCAGCAGAATTAACAAGATGGACCTCAAATGTACCAGCAGGACTAGCTGAGTTTAGTACACTGCCCTCTAAAACAGGGTGGAGAATCTTACAGTCTTCCACCAATTGCTGGACAGCAACCCAAGCCAGCATGATCAGTGGCAGAAATTGCTGGGATTGCCAGTTCAACAACATGTAGAAGGTTGCATGGTTTCACTCAACTTTTCAACTGTAAGTGTCTCTCCTGATTTGCATCAGAATACAACTGTACCTCACCAATCATATTTTGGAATCTTATTCTTGTAGCAGAAGATCTATTTATGGTTTACATTTATTTAACACCTTTTCTTGGAGGAGCTTCTCAAACTATCTCATGTGGAGGACCAGCAATTATTTTTTTCAGGGACCTGTACCATATTTGTGCCCAGTGGCTACACCTGTTTCTTCCATTCCTGAAAACTTGTCAGGAACTGGAAGTCAATAGCTTGGAAACCGAGACTGTTCTATGGACCACTGCCTTGAGTAACAATACTGAATACAGTCCTGCCTGCTATTTTTTATCCTTACCACAAAGTGTGAGGTCAGTTAGAGTAAGAGATAGTGACCAGCCCAGCCTCACCCAGTGATCCTCACAGCCAGATAAGGATTTCAACAAAAATAAGGCCTTTTCCACACAACATCCTGCCACAGCAATGGGTTGTTCTTTGTCCAGGACCCATGCTACCACACAACATTACTAACCAGTGGTTGTCACATTCTGAACCATTGCAAATCATCCCTATTTCATTTCCAGGAAAAAAAATCCATTAATAACCTCCTCTCTTGCTACAATTCCATCAGCTGGGTGAGTGCAGTTCCTCAATAGTGCTTGATAGCACTTCCTGTCATCGTCTATCCCAGAGTGGGCAGGGTGTGAGTGTGCCCAGGTTGTCTGTCCCTCCGCTATTCCCATGGCATGATAAGTTCGAAAACTATCACCTCTCTATGTTTATTTTAAATTTCTTCTTTAAGTTAATTTTTTTTTAGTACATTTTTTAGTGTTATAGTACAATAGTACTAGTATAGTGCAATAGTACACCAGCATGTCATGACATTACACTGTGGCTGCACTAGTACAGCTTACAAAAAAAAAACCTCAACTAATCAAGAGCTGTGGGCAGGGGGAAGGCAGGGAAAGGGACTGGCCAATGACGCTGTAGTGAGGAGGGAACATCAGTGTTACTCATGCCCTTAAGGCAAATAATGCTACTCATCCCCTTAAGGTAAAAGGGTGGGTTAGGGAGCTTTCTGAATCCAATAGCATCACGGAAATGGGAACGCTGGGATTGTAACGGAACAACATGCTATTGAGGTATGGTGCAGAAAGGGCTTGTTGAGTCTCCTCAATCCTAATCCAACTATTTAACCATTACACTACACTTGCTATCAGTACTGAACACTGATGCATTATTATGTTTTTTAAAAATGCAATTTTGAGATTAATAGGGTTTGGCTAGGAGAATCTTCTACTGGATTCTATCCTGAGTTATTATACGTATATACCAGCGTTAGAGATACATCCTCACAAAGTGGCTTATGAACAGAAAAAGGCCTAAACGTACAAAAACTCAGCAGTACCAGATCACATACGTGAGCCAACAGACATTAAAAGTGAGACAATGTTACAATGAGCTTGGGATGTTTAGATGATTATGAAGGGGGCCTATTCAGTGATGGGTGGTGGCTTCCATGTCCATCCATTCCAGATGTTAGTCTGAATGTTAATGGAGTTATCTATGGTGGTGGGGACTGCTAGGCCATTTCCACACTACACTCTTATAGCGCAATTATTCCACTTTCAACATCCTATGGAATCCGAGGGTTTGCAGTTTAGAGAGGGGCTGCCTGGCCCCTCCCTAAAACTGCAAACCCCAGGATTCCATAGGATGTTGAAAGTGGAATAATCACACTGTAAGAGCCTAGTGTGGAAATGGCCTAGGGGACACGTTTCAGAACTTTGGCTCAATTCAAACTAAAAACTAGAACTGATTCACCATCTCACTGACACAGGAGGCACCAAATGACAAAGAAGCTGTCACATCATCACAGCCTTTTGGTAGGTAGTCAGAAGTTGGACAAAAAGAATTTATTCAGTAATTCTGGACGTTTGGTGGAATGTGCAGAACTTAGGAAAGTCACTGCTCCATGCTCTGTGAATGGGTAATATCAAACTGAGACCAGGGAATCTGTTGAAGCCAACGCATCCTTAGCGTGCAGTTGCTGTTTTTGGAGCCCTAAGGCAGAATAGTCACAAGTCTGTCTGGTGAATGCATATATTTGCTTCCACTGTGCTCTGCTTGAATATTTGTAAATAAAACATTTAAAAACCACCGTTCATTTACAGCATTCTCTTCCCCAAAGAAACTGAAATCCTGTAGCATGGCTGGAAATCTTCTAACTTCTTGCAGTTGAGAAAAGAGATGCACAACTAATAATAGGAAGAAAATGACTTTGCTCTTTAGTCGGATGATGCAATAAAACCACAGTATCCACTTCTCCTTACCACCAGGAGTAGAACATCCTTTTTTACCCCATAATAGAACATTTTGTTTAGTGTCTGGGACACAAGGGGAAAAATGCCATTCTAAAAATCCTCTTATTAATCTAGAATATTTTAGTCATAATTTCCTGTATTAGCAAAGCGCACTCATTGTAGGATATGAAACAAGTATGTCTACACACATAAACTTTTAGCAGTAGGAAAATGTTGAATCAAAGGAAGTGTTAAAATGGCATTGCTAATAACTGATGTGAATTTTCACAGAATAAATTATTAGCACAATTATACTCCTATTAAAAGCAGAGTTAAAGTTTTTAAAAGATGCCTTACTAAAAATGTTTTAATGGTTTCAGTTTTGCACCGGAAGCTGCACTTGCCAACATTCCCTTTTTTAGACAAGATCAAGGACCTCATATCTTTGTGCATCTGGACATACCAGCAATCCTAGTTCTAAGTTAATAGCTAGGCTGAAGAGACATTCTCACTTCCTGCTCTTTGGCCAAAGCCAAGATGTCTTGGCAGATTAACAGGAGACACAGATGTCGGGAAACTTTAAGAGTATCAGTTTGGGTAAGAAGGAAGATGAACATAGGTTGAAATGACAAAAAAGTCATCCAGGAAATCTGAGGTGGTCTTAACCCTTCCTCCATGCGAACACATACGTCTTGAGTCTCAGCTGAGTTTCATCTCTATCACTTCCAACAACACTTAATCGACCAACCAACTCAGTACAAACAATTGGCAGCAATTCTCCATGATCTCCTAAACCATGATATTCCCAGCCAACTCTGCCCTGCCCTTCCATCTAAAATGCTGTCAAATTCAATCCATGATTGCTGCAGCTGTATACAGAAGTGTTCTCATAAGTCTGAGCTATGATCCGTCCTTCAGTCCTCTCCCCACTGCTTAGTTAATGGAATCCAAAATACTTTTGCACTTTGAGCACAATTTGCTGAAAACAAAGGGGAAAAGTGGGAGGAGGAAAGAGAAACTGGGGCTTTCAGTTGCATAGGGACAGGAGGGGTGATCAAGGCAGCTCACCCCAGCAACAATTTTTGGTTTGGTGGTTGATTCAAAGATGTTTCAGCCAATCATGAGGAAATCTCTTCCAACCCTCCCATTCATTTCTTCAAAGCCTTGCCCAGAAATATGACAACCTCCTCATTTCATCTCTCCTACTCAGGAGAGCTAGGCACATCCCCTCTTTCTTGTTCTTTTTTTTTCAGGAGGGGGAAGAGGTGAGTAATGTTTAGAAATATTATTTATTTTTATTAGTTCAATTCTATCCCCTCTTTCCTCCCCTGAGCACAAGGCGATGTATGCTTCTCCCACACACACATACTTAATTCTCACAACAAATATGTGATATAGGTCAGTTTGACTGGTCCAAGGTTTCATGGTTCATTGCCCACAGAAATGTTGACCTCTCAACTCCCCATCCAGTATTGCAGCTTCTAGACCACTCTGGACCTTCCCACACTACACTGTTCTAGTGCTATTATTCCACTTTCAACATCCTATGGAATCCTGGGATTTGCAGTTTAGGGAGGGGCCTTTAGAATTCTCAACCAGAGAGTTCTTTGGCCTTAATAAACTACAAATCCCAGAATTCCACAGGATGTTGAAAGTGGAATAATAGCACTATAACAGTGTAGAGTAGAAAGGCCCTCCGGTTTTAAACAAGAACTCTGGGAAGTAATAAACCCTAAAATACATTGCCTGAGATCTTGCATCACCAGATGGAGCTCTGTCATCATAAGTGCTTCTTCCAATGCCCCTCCCTCAACTTACCTCCTAAGCGAAACAGTGCTTTAGCTGAAAGGTTTCTGAGGCTGTGCAGATCGGGGCAGAGGAATATAATGTCTGCAGTAATCTCTTAGTTATGGACCGTATTGAGACAGGCAGCTGGAAAAACCTCTAGGGTTCCACCACAACTATTTTTCTCAATGTGCCCCACAAGTAGGATAGTACTACAAACATCAACCAGAATCTTACATCACAGATGCAGTGAAGAATACTTATAATCTCTTGACCTAATTCCCCAAACCTACTTTAACAGCTAGCAGCCATGAGGTGTGAGAAACTGCTGAAAAGACTCATAAAACAATTTAGCACAGGACCGGCTGAAGCATTAATGTTTATTTAAAAGTACGTTTCTGCAGAAACGGGTGCCCCCCAGAGAGAAGACCACACCCCAGTATTGTTTACCTCATGTTTTATCCCCTGTCCCCGTTGCAGGTTTTCCCTCCCCTGGGATCCCATTGGATAGAACCCCAAAGGTTACAGCCTATCAGGATTGCCTAAGAAGTTACATTTCCCCTTCCCCATATTTACAGTATGAGTGATCACGCACTGATCATGCATTTCCCCCGTGTATCCTTACTTCTCATTAGCACTTTCTGTTGGGAGTGGCAACCTTTGCATGCCTAATTGAATAACTAGTTTGTTTGCATGTCTATTGTGAGCATAGAGAGATAGCCTAGAGAGAAAACTTCCTGTTTGTTGGTTAACACCTCTTCCTCCAGCACGTAGACATTCGTTGTTCTTTTAAAAAGGTTCTCCGGCCATTTTGTCTCTCCCCTTTTGTCTTCACCGTTTGTCCTGAAAGCATGCTCTGAGATCTCCTAACAGAGATCATTTTGCAGCAAGCATATGAGTGTTTTATTTTCTTCCTACTGTTGTGGCCAGGAAAGAGACGAAGACCAGGTTTCCAGGGAAAAATCAAAAAAGCCATTTTATTGTTTAACAATCACTTGCGCAAGGACAACAGTTATCCCAGAACTGTTGTGTCAATTAATTGAGGTAGCATCACTATATACCCTTTGCCTTCTATGTCAGCAATCAATCATTTATTTAGCCCGCCCATCACTGGAGAAAAAGATCTTTAGTTAATTTTTCCATTACATCATTGACTGGCACAGAGAAGATCAAAAGAGTTAGTTAGAAAATGATACAAAATGATGCATGTAGTCAAAATGAGGGAGTATGCCTACTCCCATTTATTTCCAGACCTTTGAGTGTTGCAAGGCCATTCCTAAAATTTGAGATAAGACAAAGACATCTGCAATTTACTCAGAGGCACAATTCAATTCGCTTATTTTTCCTATTCAAGTGGCATTGGATTTAACCCCTTCTTTCCCCCCCTTCATGCTAAATTCAAAACTTTGCAATTTCAAGCATGTACTATTTCCTACTTCCTTATAGCACAAGTGATATATAACAGCAAACTACATAGCAGCATTAGGATTCACTAACACACATTACACACTGTTCCCAGTAACCGAGGGGGTCTGATTTGTGCATAGAGAGGTTAGCTTCCTGGTGTAACCCCAGCAGAAATCTAGCCCCAATCTTCTATTCCTCAGCAGTTGCTGGGTCTGATGTACGACGCTTGGCAGCCTCCGGAGTGCCAAATGTATCATCTAGCCCAGAATTCTTCTGTCCCCCCTTTTCTGCAACCATCAGTTAGGCATACACAATAGCTTTCTCCTTCCATTGACTTGAGCATTACAGATTAGAAAACACTTTTTAACATGCAGAGTAAAGACAGGCAGATTTAGGAAAGCCATTATGTTAGTGCAAAATACTTCTGCATACAGTGCTTTTACCCATACTTACTTAGGGAACCCAATAATCATGTCCCTCATGTCTGCAGACCACTGGAATGTTCTTCTAATATTGTATACTTCAAAATGCATTTTCCCTTTTTTTTGCATTCAACTCATTTACATAATGACAACAGGTTGTATTTTACCAAAATACTGAGTACCCCTTCACAACTGAAGAGATCTATTTCATGCTATGCTGACAGCCAACAACGCATCTGCCTTGCATGAAAACCAATTCCCTCCATGGGGATCATGTGTTATCATGTACCTGCTGCTTTTATTGTGAATCCTTTTATTTTTGGCCAGCCAAACTATATCAATTTGTGCACTGAGTGAAAAGTGATTCCCTCAGGGGCCAAATCGTTTCATCCCAGAAGATGATCCATATACCTATTTGCCATTGTAAAAACTGGTTGCTTTCCAGAATTGACTATGGAGGACCAACCTCCCTTTTCTCATACAACCCAGTAAAACCTATGCTGTAACTGGAAAGAAGTTAACATTGAGACATTTCCCTGGGCATGCCTATTTGCCATATACACATCCTGCCCTTCCTACACCTACCTCAACCCATGGTATTCTTCCATATTAAAAATCTGATCATGCATAGAATGATGCATGAATCCCGACCTTTACCACAGTGGGGGTTGTCACTACTACCTGATAGGTCTCCTCCACCCATGTCCAGGTTGCCCCCAATCCTTCACCCATGTCTCCTGGTTTGAGGGTGTGCCTGTGCTTGTAGGGAAAGAAGCCCCTATTTTAACATTTTCACCCTTGTCATACTCAGAGCTTTCCCTAACGCACTAACTCTTTCCTGTAGAGTTATGTTCCCTTAATCCATCCAAAAGGGCTTTTGCTGAAAGGTGACAACTTTATGACTCTGTGAAGTATATATTACATCTTTTTCCCCATCATAATGGGGCTCTGGGGGGAAAAAAAAACACTCCTGGTTCCTCTTGTTGTGGGCTGCACATGGAATGAGAATGAGAGGTTTCTATACAATGGGCTGAGATGAATTGTGGTATCATGCTACTTGCCCTGGCGGGCACCCAGTCCAAAAACATAGCCAGGGCTGTTATCAGGGCCACACACGTTGAACTACTATGCCTTCAGGATTTTTGTTTCATCTTCTCCAGTTTCCTTAAATTCTGAGGTCTGCAGATACAATGTGACTCCTCCGGGTGATTCCTAGAACAGTGGTTTAATCTTTGATGATCTTGTGGACAAATGCAGGTCTGTTGTTTGAGCCTGTATGATGTGTGGGCTTTTTCAGGGCTGTTGTCGGTCTGTTAGCTATCTCACAGCTTGCATCTCTTTTCCTTCTCTGCCTTCTTCAGCCAGAGTCCCTTAACTGCAACTCCACTTCCAAACTGGAGAGGCGCTCTATCGCCTCTCAGAAATGCCCCCTTTATTTTCTCCCTCCCAACTCAGAGGTGCGCCGTCACCTCTTCTCCCAGTTTGCTCGTAGGGGTGCTCCATCACCTCCTCCATCCTGCTGGGACTGCGCCAGGGAGCCTTTCCAGTTTCCACCTTATCGGGAACTGGTGGGGGGGCGCTACTTTGCAGTTCTGACTTGGCCCTTTCCCGTATTCTCCATACTTCTGCTGCCAACGTTTCTCACCAGAATGTCACAACTCCGAGCCCTTGCCCTTTTCAGTTTATGGGGCCGGGAACAAAACTTTTCCTCTTAACTGCTGACCACTGACATTGTTCATGGAGTTCTGCTATCGTCACCACATATCCACATCCATCTCTGACTATCTTCACCATCTGTCCAGATTTTTCTCGCCTACGCTTCTTCTGCCCACACTGGGCACATTGGCACACTCCCAGAGACCCTCTTCCTCTTCGGGGGTTTTCTACCACCTTTTCACCTTCTGACCTCTACCTTATTTTGGATTTTTACAAAAACTTACAGCTTCCAGTATTCACAGGCGGTCTCCCATCCAAGTACCAACCAGGCCCGACCCTGCTTAGCTTCCGAGATCAGACGAGATCGGGCGTGTTCAGGGTGGTATGGCCATAGGCTGCTGAGCCGTCCTTTGCCCTCTAGCCCCTTGCAGCTCCTGAACTTTTGGCTGCCCTGCTAGCTTTTTCTGTCAGCAGCTTGGCTCTGCTGCATTTTATTTCCTTTTTCGCCTGGTTCTAAAATTCCAAACATCAGACGAACTAAGAAGGGAGGGGGGTGAAATGGTGCTCATTCCTTCCAGTCTTCGCCGCTATGGGGAGGGCATGCCACCTATTCCCTCTCTGTCTCTCCCAGCCTCGGCTCACCCTCTCAGCCTCTGCTGCTCACATCCCTCGGGCTGCCTTCGCTTCGTCTGCCACTTCCATTCTCCCCCCCGCCATCTGCCCTGCCTCCTTGGCCGCACCTCAGCTGGGGGGGGCTGTTGTAGCCATCGCTTCTCCTCCAGGAAGCCTCTTGTCTTGATGCTGGCAGCGGCTCTCACTCCTTATTGCTGGTTTATTGCTCCCCCCCATCTGTCTCCTCATGGGAAGGACAGGCAAACAGGCATGCAGACACCTGAGTAAAGGATCCGGTGGGGGTGGAGCGTGGTTGTCTCCTAAATAGCTGCAGCTGTAGCTTCAAGGCCTCTGTGGGGGCTCTACTTCTCTGTTCTTCTGCATTGGAATTCCCAAGGGTTCTTGGGGGAAACTTATTCAGGTACTACAATTCCTATGTGTTCAAGATTCCTATGTAAACTGCTTCTCCAAAAACTCATTGTCAGATAGAGTTTTACAGCTTTTAACTTCCCAACTTCCTCCTTTCTATTTATTGACTTAGAAAGGACTGGCCTTTCCTGCTTGCAAATTGCACACTGATTTCTTCCCAATCTAGGCCTCTGTCTTCTTTCTCCCCACTTGCCTCTTCCTCCTGCCTGCTTGGAGTCTCAACAGCTCTCTTCATCCCTTCTATCATTGTTTCCACCAACTTGATAATCAGTGAGCATATTCATCTGGTCAAGATTTTGGATCCCACCCTGGATCAGCTAGGGAACTCTGCCTCTTCTCTGGTGCCCTCCCGGCTGGCTCGTCATTCCTCATGTTGGATTTATTCTCCTCCACTCCTCAGTAGTGAACAAGGTCAAAAGCAACTATTGACAATCCTGCCAGTTAGAGACATGTGAGGCCATGATTCTGGAGCAAAGTTCTATTATTTAGTAGGTCTGACATGGTGAAGGGTGTATATTGATAACTCTGAACTCACTGGTAGCCCCCCGACTGCTGAGCATCAACTACCGGCTGATCTGTCTGAGTGGGGCCACTACCTCTTCTTCACCACTGTCATCCTCTTCTTTCCCCTCCACTCCCTTCACTCTGGGTCTGGAGAGGGGGTCTGTCCTGTGGTCTCTTTGGCCTTTTGCTTTCACCTTGGGCCCATTTCTAAGACTGAAGGCATCTGTGGGGCTTAGGGGATGTGTCATTTCCCTTTCCCCTGCTGGTAATATGGGATGTAGGCTTTTCAAAGTTCCTGATTCTTGGGGAACCTGCATATTGGTCACCGAAGGGGAGGAGGTCCCGGGGGGGGGGCCTTGTGTTTCGACAGACTGTTGATTGATGAAGGGATTCGTTGAGCTTCCCAATAATACCTTCACCCCTGGGGTCATTAGTGTTGGCTGGTTCACTGGTAGCAGCACCAGTGCCTCTGTTACTTTGCATAGGTGGAGGTCCAGTGGCTTGTGCCACCATAGGGGCCACTTGGACTTCTGCTGCTGGCACTGTTGAACCTCTTCTGCCTGTGCCTCCTGGTTGTAAATTGCTGGAACATATGGCGGGGCTGTACGTAGTTCTTCTGGTTCCTCAGGGGGACTATCTAAACTTATGGGACCTCTTCCAAATTTCTTCTGAGTCTTGTCCACCACTGCATACACAGCCTCAAGTGATGGTGAATGTGTGGGAATTTGCAAACTGACAGCTCATTAAATATTCAGTGAGTCTCCTTCTCCCTTTTTGAGACATGAGAGTATTTACCAGGAAACCAGACTTCGCCTCTATCATTAAAAGGGGAAAGCTGCCTGTCCCCTCCCCTTCGGTGTTACGGTCTCCAGGCTGTCAGGTTTGTTTTTCCTTTTTTTTTTTCAACAGGGAGGGGTGAGGGGGAATTCCTGGTGAGTGCAGAGTTCCTTTTTTTTTCCTTTCAGATGCAGCCACCATTTATAAGAGCTAGCCTTTCCTCGCTCCTCCTTGAAACCCTTTAACTGCTAATTGCCGGCCCATTAAATCTCCTAGAAAACGCCTTACTTTCCGTCAGGCTGAGAGTTGCTCCCACTGCCTTTAGCATGGGACAAAGGGATTCCTTTCCAGTTAATTATAGCATTTGACATAGTAATAGCTCTCTGAAGCCCTTTGGATTGAAACTCCCACTGCCTGAATTGCAATATCAGGCTTTTTCCTTACACTTAGAGAAAACAATGAGATTCTGCATTGCTTCCTCACTATTTCTCATTAACTCCTGAGATTTTTGCACTGACTTCATTTCTGCCATTTCCCAGCCTCTGGCTGAGTTAACTTCTGGCTTAAAACAACAGAGAGCCCAAGGAGGAGGAGCTTCAGGAAATGGCTTCAAACGCCGAGAGACAACTAGAGAGGAAACAAACCATTTTTTTTCTTCACACTACAGCGGCAAGTAAGTTTCCACTGAATCCTCCTTTAAATTCTTTTAACATATAGCCCAGAGGCTCTACCGGTTCTCTCCCCCACCCATTTCCTCCCAATTTCCAGACAAGACATAATGGGGATGGGATTGACGCACGGGTGAAGGGGGTCCCGTGTGCCCACACAAAGGGGTTTTGACTCCAGTCACTCTAAAGCCGACCTAGCATCTGGAAGTTCCAACAGCATGGACGTAGGAAATGCGGCTTTCATTCAAATCAGACACCCTTCTTTCATTCAGACAAACAACCTCCCATCTGGCCCATTAAACCACAATTGAGACGTCTCATTTATTATTCCGCCATACCAAAGAGTTTTCGGAGTTTTCTCTCTCTCCACTGCTGAGAGGTACTCGGGCCCAACTCGGGGAGCGATCAGTTCCCCCTTCCCCCTCCCAAACATGAGGGGGGTCTACTACCAGAGGGCCATGGGAGGCTTGGTTTCCAGCTGTAACCCGAGGTCCGTTGACTGGATCGCTGTCGCCAGAGATGCCACCACTCCCCCAACCAAACCTCTTCGACAAAAGGTCGAGGGCACCCTGGGTTTTGTCAAAAGGGGGGGCCGAATCCCGACGTCCAAACGTCCGTCAAGGGGAACAGAATAGCCCCTTCCCCCATTTCCCGGCCAATGCACCAGAAATGTTGTGGCCAGGAAAGAAAACGAAGACCAGGTTTCCAGGGAAAAATCAAAAAAGCCATTTTATTGTTTCACATTCACTTGCGCAAGGACAACAGTTATCCCAGAACTGTTGTGTCAATTAATTGAAGTAGCATCACTATATACCCTTTGCCTTCTATGTAGCGAGATGGATCGTTTGTAGCCGACCATCACTGGAGAAGAAGAATCTTAGTTAATTTTTACCATTAAGTAGAATTAGATTTGGCACAGAGGAGATCAAAAGAGTTAGTTGAGAAAATGATACAAAATGATGCATGTGCATCAAAATGAGGAGTATGCCTACTCCCATTAGTCCAGACCTTGAGTGTTGCAAGGCCATTCCTAAAATTTGAGATAAAGACGAAAGACAGTCTGCAAATTACTGCAGAGGCACAATTCAATTTGCTTATTTTTCCTATTCAAGTGGCATTGGATTTAACCCCTTCACTCCTACTTTCAATTGAACCTGTGTCAGACTATCACAAGCTTTGTGAGTAAACTGTTTTTATATTTTTAACCAAACTGTTTTTGTGCTTATTTTCAGCTAGATTAAGTGTGTTTTGGGTGTGTTAGTATAAAGATGGAACTGGTGATCTGTTCAACTTCCGTTTTAGTGCATTTACTAAAATACTCTGCTGATTGAGAGTCTCATTCCCAAGGTCTCTCAAAATTCAAATATATTTTTTTTAAATTCCCCCAACAGGTTATGGGGTCCCAGAACAGAACAGTTACCAGATTTTTCGGGGTTTTAGTTATTTTTTACTTGTGGGCTTCTTCTGAAAGTGGCTGGTTTCCCTTCCCCCCTTTTAGGAACACCACAGTCTACCACTGGAGAATTTTCCTTTGGGAGCTGAATTTCTCTTTTTGTTGGAATTGCTAACTAAAGCAAAAATGCTACAAGCCAGATTAGCAGATTAGACCTAACTTCCCAAACCCAAACTATGCAAACTCAGCAATAGAAAGCTTATCAGAATGGAGACAAAAATTAAATTTAGCTTTTAAATTACCATAATGTTCTGGATGCAATTGAAAAGAAAAACCAAGTGGTGAATCTGCAAAACAATGGTTGAGAAGAGATTGCAACTGTACATTATCTGATTGGTAACACACTGGAGGCTAAATCAGCTACTCTATGTAAGGATTGCAAGTGTTAAATGAAATGCTGACTAAACTTAAAGAGGTGTATGGTCTTTCATCTGAAAATCTCATCAGATTGGATGAGGAAACTGTAGGCTTCAGCCTCATACTCAAAGCAGGGGTGTAAAGCTATATCAGCGAACTGGATTGCAATTTTGATAAGTTGAATGCCTGTGAGTCCGGTTGTGATAGCAGAAAGGTTTGCTCCTGAGCTGGAACTGTCTGATGGAGTTCAATGCCTTCATTTCTCTCTTACAAAACCTAAAAGGGCTAACCTTTAATGAAGCTTTGTCTAAACTACAGAAGAATGCATTGACCAAGGGGCCCTTGCCTTTTGATCATCACAAGAGAGCCAAGATGAATCGAATTTACCTGGCCGCTAAGAAAGGGCAAACCCAAAGACTAGGCCTAGGGACCAATAAGAGCTCAGTTGCTTTAGCTCCAACGAAAAAGGGTCCTGGTCCAAGAAACTCTACTCTTTCAAAAAAGCCCTCAGCCAACAGGTAGCTCTCCAACTAAGAAATTTACAAGACAAAGGCAGGATGAAGTGGGTGAACCAAGCAAACAGTCTTACAGAGGAAATAATCTTCTTAATGGGGCAGACTGGCAGATAATGACTACAAGCAAAATAATGGTTGGATCTCAGTTGGTTTGCAATCACCACACATTTTCTGATGCATATTTTGATAAAATGGATCCAGATGCAACAGGAAAAATTCAAGCTGCAAATGGTGAATCCATGCAGATCCTAGGAATCAGGAGCTCCACTAAACTGTCTATTGCCTAATGGCAAAGTTGCACCGGAAAATATAGCAAGTGATGTCTTGTTTGTCCCTGAATTACACTGCAACGTGCTCAGTGTGTCTGCTTTTAGATAAGAAAGGATTTGAAATACTTTTCAAACAAGGGAAATGCACAGTTACCAAAGATAATGTCCTTTTACAGAAAGCATTGAGAATAATGGTGCTTGAATTCTACATCTTCAGCTCAACAAGCTAATGTTTCTCAAGCACAGATGAATGAGAAAGCCTTGACCTAAGGCACAGAGGTCTTGGACATTGCGATCCAAAGGCAATTCTTGAACTACAGAAGCCAAGGCTGGCTACAGGAAACAAGGTGAATAAACAATACAATGAAAGTACTACCCAGGTGCGTGAGCTTCTGTGAACAGAGAGTAGATGAGACCCTTCATTCCATCCAAGGACTGAAAGAAAACCGCTGGTACTGGGATCTCATTCACAGTGATTTATGTGTCTCCATTTAATGTTCCTTCGCTTGGTGGAAACTAATATGCTTTAATTTTTTGTGGATGAATTTTTTGGAGTTATTATGTTGTTTCTGTCCCTGAAGGAAGAGTCAGACCCAAGACATGCTACAGAAGTATGTTGTCATGGTGAGAAACAAGTTGAGATGACACCTAAAGCTATCCAGACAGATGACGATGGTGAGTGCATTCACATCGCACACAAGCTTTCCTGGAAGCCATAGCATTTTGCACCGAAGAGCGTTCCTTACACTCCTGAGCAGAATGGGATTGCTGAAAGGAAACTGGAGTGTCTCCTGGAGATGACAAAGTAGTGTTGGCAGATGCTCATCTTTCCAGATAAATTTTGGGGGTGATGCCTTATGACCGCAACCTATCTCCAGGAATCAGATTGCCAAACAGAAAAGGCACACACAAACGCCATTTCAGCTATGGCATGGGGCCCTACCAGACATGAAACACATTGAGAACCTTTGGAAGTATTGCATATTCATACATACCACAACAGAAGCGACACAAACTAGATGCAAGAGCAAAGCAGACTGTTCTCATACGGGGTATGCTCCTGAAAGCAAAGGCTATAAGTAATGAACTTAAAGACTGGTGAAATTTTCTACTAGGCATGTCCATCTTTGATGAACAAAGCAGAGTTGATAAGAAAAGAACTGTCATAGACCAGATCAACGAAGGAAGACTATCTTAAATCACTGGAAGAGAGCAAAGTGTTAAACCTGTTGGAATGTGCAAATGTTGCCTACATCTGAAATACCACAAGCAGCTACACAACCTAAATATGAACAAAGGACTTAGAGATATTTGCTGCAGAAAGCAAGCTAAAGGCATGCACAGTCGCTGAGGAAAGAGGGAAATTCCAGATGGCTCTGACCTGAGCGCTGGACCGGAGGATGCTTGGGGGGCAGGACCCAGGTTCCAGACCAGGTACCCAGACGCTCAACATGACCCAACAAAGGTCTCCAGCTAGCTTGTCCTACCTCGCAACATCAATGTTACCAAATGAATCATCAAGCTTTGAATTGAACAAATGCCTGCCCCCAACTGAGCAGCTAAGTGGAGAAAGGCAGACACAAGAGAATAGATGCACTGCATAGGATCAAAGCATGGACACTTCTCAGCTTCCACCAGGAAAGAAAGCTATAGGATCCAGATGGGTCTTCAAGCTGAAACTGGATACGCAAGGAAAGGTGAAATGCTACGAGCGAAGTTAGTCCCGCAGGGAGAAGGCTCTCGCAGAAATTTCAATAAGCTTGATGCAGGACACTTTTGCGCCTGTTGTCAAACACAGTACCATAAGACTGCTTCTCAGTCTAGCTGCTTCCAAACAAATGGATGTCAGACACCTTTGATGTGGAAAACTGCTTTTCTACAGTGGAGAAATAACAGAGGAACTGTACATGCAACAACCTCCAGGCTTTGTGAGACCAGAAGCAACCACATCTGATTGCAGCTGGAACAAGGGTTTGTGTATTGGACTTGACAGTACTAGAGCTTGGAATGAGAAACTAGACACAATGTTGAAACAATTAGGCTTCCACACAAGGAGAAGCGATCAGTGTCTATACACCAGAACCAAAGAAGGTTATACAACCTTTATCCTGACCTATGTTGATGATTTGATCATAGCCACCAACAGAAATAAAGACTACTCAGAAGTTGTACATCGCTTGAACAAAGAAGTGGAATAGAAAGGCTTAGGAGATGCAAAATTCTATTCGGGCATGGAGATTCAAAGAGAAGCAAGAAATAGATATTTCTGCTCAAAATCAAAAACAAAAGATTGCTGAACTTTTAGAAAGGTTAAGAACTAGAGATACCTCTACTGTAGCAACACCCATGACCAGCAGATTTTCTTAAAAATACTGAAGAAAGTCATGCTTTACCAGATAATAGTCTCTACAGAACAGCAATAGGAAAACTCCTGTATCTGTCTACTAACACAAGACTTGATATTGCATCTGCTGTAGGGATTCTGAGAGCAGGAAGATTGCACTCACCCAGCAAAGAAAGAACTTGGACTGGGGTGAGAAGAGGATACTATAGATACTTGAAGGGGACTATCAAACTTGCAATTGAAGCTACCACTGAGTACAGCAATCCAAAGTTAGTATGCTACACTGATGCAATTGGGCTCGTGAAATATGCAGATTATCACTCAGTCAGTGGTTTTGCCCTGTTTTGCTGTGGAGATGGACCTATTTCATCGGCCTGCAGGCGGTGTGGTGGGGTTTCTATCCTCTACAAAGCAGAGTATATTTCAGCATCAAAGCATGTAGAGAATTACTATGGCTTGATCAATTGTTGTCTGATTTTGGAATAAATGAAGAAAAAACCAATTCAAGTTATGGAAGACAACCAGAGCTGTATTAAACTTTCTCGAACAGAGAAGATGACACCACGCAGCAAGCACATAGGAACAAGATACCACAAAGTCCGAGAGCTCACAAAGAATGAAAATGATAGAATGATGCTAAAGGCGGCCATCGTGCTGGATATCCTGACCCAAACCTCTACCCAAGACGGCTTTGAGAACCTGCGAAGTGAGGATGGGAGCTAGAGGTGGGGGTGCAAGTGCAGGGGGTCTGGGGGGATAGAGGCAACCTTTGCATGTGTAATTGAATAGCTAGTTTGTTTGCATGTCTATTGTAAGCATAGAGATGGCTTAGAGAAAAACTTCCTGTTTATTGGTTAACACCTCTTCCTCCAGCATTCCTTCTTCTTTTGAAAAAGGTTCTCCGGCCATTTTGCTTCTATTACCTCGTTTGTCTTGCCTTTTGTCCTGAAAGCATGCTGAGTCTCCTAACAGAGATCATTTTGCAGCAAGCATATGGTGTTTTATTTTCTTCCTACCTACTTCAAGAGTGAACCTGTGTGGCTCTTGACAAGCTTTATAGTAAACTCTTTTATATTTTAACCAAACTCTTTTTGTGCTATTTTCAGCTAGATTAAGTGTCTTTGGGTGTGTCAGTTAAAGAAGTGGACTGGTGATCTGTTCAACTTTCAGTTTCATGCATTCAAAATACTCTGTGATTGGAGAGTCTGGTCAGGTCTCTGGATGTTACAAATGTTTTTTTTTTAATTTCCCCCAACAGTTTCAAAATGTCCCCTGGTGTAATCACCCTAACAGTTTCTAACCGCTGCTTCTAAGCAATGCCAACCTTTTTCTTATATTCCTTATGGACCAGGTTCTCCTTACAGATGGCCTTGTCCTGTTAGGTGTGTTGTTATCTGAAAACACACCAGCCACTCTACAAATCCAGGTCTTGGAGGCCCTGTTTTATTTGGCTCCCAATTTTTAGGAAGCTGTTTTTCTTAGGCTTAGTGTATTACAGAAGCTCAAATATAAAATATACTGAAATATATGTGTAAATATATCTAAAATATGTGTTATACATATAAGGTAATATATATATGCTTCTAATACATGTTATTAATACTGTATACCCAGTGCAGAAGCTAAAATAGATTTCACTTCTCTCATGAGGCATGGACTTGCAACAGGAGTTCTGCTTCAGATTGTGGCACCAGAGAGTGCTGGCAGGAGGGGCTGGAAACACCATCCTGCTGTGCCCCAATCACCAGCAGAACATACTTGCAGTGATCAGTGTGGCTGCAGGCCGCTAAGGTAGATTTGACAGGGAATTTGCAATCATGGCAATAGAAACACTGAGAAGTTATGAATGTGTAAGTCTCACTTATGCATTTGTAACTGCTCAGCAGGATGCCAGCCATTACTTCCAAGCACCTCAATCTGCAGCACCTTGGAAACATTTCAGTTGGGGTGCTGCCTGGTTTCACAAGTAGGTTTTCAGGGTCTCATTCAGTCATTAGTTACTGTAAATATGAATCCTAAAAGTTATGGAATCACAAGTCCAGTTTATGGTCTTGCAAATACTGAACAGCCTTTATTCTGATCATGACTTTGTGGGGCTGCTGAGAACATTTATGAGAATGAAGACATAAATGGTCTGCATGTGTTCATGCATGACCTGCTTTAAAAAGAAGTTGAGGAACCTCAGGCCCTTTCCGCACGGCATTTTCCATGCGAAAGGGCGCCTGGAGTGTCGCGTGATTGTGATCTGCACGATGCACTCACAATCACGCGATGCTCCAGGGGCCAGCAGGCGCTGATCGCACACTTTTTCATTTTCAGCTGGAAGCGGAAAATGGTGCACGATCGCACATTGCTCTTGGGCCCCACACGCACTTACCTGGTGTGCGGAGCCTCTAGAGCCGTGCTGGTCACACTTCCTGCCCCAGCACAGCCTGGGAAGGTCCCAGGCTGCACTGCGGAAGGAAGAGGCAGGGCTCTCGTGCAGTTAGGCAGCTGATGTGGAGCTGAAGCAGCAGGGATGCGAGAGCTTCTCGCCAGAGGCTGCTTGCGCGATCCCCGCACCCCAGTGTCAGAAGAAGGTAAGGTGTGGAAAGGGCCTCTCAGAGTTATTATATATATAACATATTTAGTTAAGACTAATACTGTGATGGCCTTAAACTTTATGAAAGCCATGGCTGATTCCTCTGGACCACTTTTTATCAAGCGAAAGTGATGTCTAAAGCGTTGTTCATTCCACATCTGTGGTGGAACATCAAATAAGGCCTGCCCATCCAAAGCTGGGATTCAGACACTTTAATTTCAGTGAATTGTTTGATGCTATCTGGATAACCCTTGCTGTATAGTTGATGTGCAGCTCCTTGGGCACCCTAAAATTTGTAGGGTGCTCCATGAGAAAAATTACTCGATTGTAAGATTTTGACAGGAGAAATTCCCCAACAATGTACTCTGTAATAATAACTGATAGTGACATGCCAATAGTAACAACAACAGGAACAAGCATAATACACTTGGCCCTCCACATTCACTAGGGTTAGGGATGCAGGACCTTCGCAAAAGTGAAAAATTTGCAAATAACAAAATTTGTGTGTCTGTGGGAAGGAGGATGAGGCACAGGTGGGAAAAGTGGGCATCCAGGGTCTAAACTAGGTCAGGGAAAGGGGATGGTTGGCACAGTGGTCATGTACTTCCTCTCTCTTGCCCATCTCCTTCCTTGGGTGTGTGTGGGACGACATGGGTACAGGGTTTGTGGTGCTCAGAATTTGGGCAGAGAGCCATCCTTAGCTGGCCAGACAGAGACTGGTAAAGGAAGAGGAGGACCAGAGATGGGTTTTTAAAGGGCTATGTGGACTGATTGGAGCCACCAAGAAGGAAGGTTCCCCCAAAAAAGAAGCACCTAGGGTGGGAGGGCAAGGGCTGGAGAAACTTGCATATAATCAAATCTGTGAATGTCAAACCCGCAAATGTGGAGGGCTGACTGTAATAGATTGTTGGCAGTAGAGTAAGACCGTGATAAGATACATTCTTTTTAATATGCAATAATTCATGTCCATAATTTGTCTCTGCTGTAATGTCACTGCACTGGATTCTTTTGGTCCAACTGCTTATATGCTCCTCTCACAGATCCAGCGGCTTTCTTGATGGCATGATGCTGGACCCACTTCTCCTGCCCTGACAGTTGCACAGTCTTTTCCCACTTCATCTGGTTTTATTGTAAAGCTGTGAAACAATCAGAGGGCAACAGAACAATGAAGAAAAGCAAGTACAACCAAGTATGATGAGCAGTCTTAAGTTAAGGACGCAGTCAGTAACTGTTTTGCTAGAAAGCCAAATCTCCATGTCTGCAAAAGAGCCAATTACCAAGACCCATTTCTGTTAACCCACATCCCTTTTATCTCTCTGGGGTTCACACCAGATAATATATTTATCACTTAAATGGTGAAAGATGTCTGTTTGTCACAGCACGTGATTGTCTTCTATTACTATCTTGCATGGGCCTAATTAGTTTGATTGCTGAGGCAAATGTCTTGAAGTGATTCCACAGTAAACTGAGTTTACTGTAAGGAATATGCATTTCCCTTAATGTCTTATTTGATCCTCAGTTTAGCAACAAGAGGAACTAGATGGAACTACTAATTTGAATAGATGTAGTCTAACAGTCATCTATTGTGCAGTCCTAATGAAAGAACTCTCTAGGGCAAAGTCAGGACCCATATTCTAAAGCAGCTCGCAACATAAGACTTGTGATTTTATGTTTTTCTTCTTCCTATCTCTGTTTTACTCCTCTCATTGTCTTTTTTCTTTGTCTTTCACTCTTTCTCTTTTCCAATTGTGGATTTCTAGACCCATCAGTTGAAAACTACTGCTCTACATACTGTAATGCAGAGGATGGAAATCTTTGTCCTCCGCTTGTTTTGACCTAAAACTCCCATTAGCCCTACCCTGTACGGCCAAAAAGAAAGGGAGTTGTTGGAGTTGTAGACCAGAATATCTAGAAAACCAGTGACTCTCTACCCCTACTGTAGTGTATAATAGGAATATTTGACCCTGTTGGAATGCCATCCAATAGAACCTTCTTCCTTACATTTTCTTCTGTATCTGTCAAGAACTGCTACTTTGTGTTACTCAAGAAACACACGTATAATTTCAACGTTGTTTATGAGAAACACAATAGGCTAGTAAAGCAAATGTTGCTAGAATTAAAACCTTGCTTCAGCTACTTTGTTATATAATAAAACACAATAACCCATCAGCATCTATTCCTGACGCCCATTGGTAGTTCTTCCAGGTTTACACCCTCCTTCCTATAATTACCAAATGGGTTTTCTTTGGTTGAAGCAACTACTATCTACAGTTACTTTCATCTTTAGAATTTCTTGCTTGGTCTTTGATATTTTAATTCTAAGCCCCACCATTGTATCCTCCAGCCTAATCCTCATAAATGACCTTCTGATTGCTATCATCTAAGCACAACAACTGGGGCCATTTCCACATTAGACTGTTATAGCACTATTACCCCACTTTCAACATCCTATGAAATCCTAGGATTTGTAGTTTTGGGAGGGGCCTCTGGCCCCTCCCTAAACGGCAAACCCCAGGATTCCATAGGATGTTGAAAGTGGGATAATAGCACCATAACAGACTAGTGCAGAAATGGCCCAAATGTTATTTACCTGAGCTGGCCCCAGCCAATAAATAATACTGATCATTTGGTCTCTACTAATTCTCAATTATATTCCCGCTGTTCCTGTTACACTCAGCATTTCTACCTAACTATACACGTGCCCCCCCCAACCATTCCGTAGATCACTACATGTCTAAGAGAAATAACTACATGACAGCATCCTTCATTAGGTATAAAAAATTAAAATAACCCATTGTCTTCTTTTTAAATTGTTGCATTTGTTGGAATCTGCAAATACGTTCTAAATATTTGAATTGCAACTTGATTTGAGATTTTTATTATGAGCATTATGAAACCAGAGCGGTCTACATTTTGTTGACCTCTTTCAACTCTGGCTGGAGGTGAAGGAGAGATTTCCATTTTGACTGTTTTCAATCCCCACTTTGTCCTGTGCTGATATAAACTCTCCCATTTCCAATACAAACCCACCTAGGGAGATCGGTGATCCTCCACAAATTCTGAAAGTATTTGTGGCTTGTAAGTTGTAGCCAATGCTGGGGGTGAGTCTTCCTTAGAGTAACCATCTACAAAAGAGGGCAGGATTCCTATACCAGATGCTTCAATGGCTCCTACATCAAAGCCCGTAATGGTTTTGATAAACCAGATGCAGTTCTGGTTTGGGTACATTCCTTTCTTTCTTTCAATGGTTCTAGCATTTTGTTACTATGAATTGTTAGCATTGTCATTCCTAACTGTTCAGCTGCCTCACCACTCTCTCGGCGTCTATGTTTCTAAGCAAGAGAGAGCAGATACATCTTGTTTCTAATAAAACTTAGACTGGCATCTTCTTAGTGACAGTGTCATAAGTTGAAGGATCCTGGAGGCCCTGGCAGATGATGTCAGCATTCTGCCCTGGTGGTGCAGTGGTTAAATGCTGGTACTGTAGCCACAAGGTTTAAGTTTGATCCTGCCGGGCTCCAGGTTGACTCAGCTGTCCATCCTTCTGCAGATCAGTAAAATGAGTACCCAGCTTGTTGGGGGCAATTAGCTAACACATTGTAAACCGCTTACAGAGCACTTAGCTGATAAGCGGTATAGAAATACACATGCTATGCTATGCTATGCTATGCATCAGGGTATAGAGACATAGCAAGGCTCTTTTCTGTTGTCCCATACTCTCCAGTAGCCACTGAATGGCCATGGAGTGGGGTCCAACAGCTAAAAGATGAGTTCTGGAGGGAGGAGAAGTGTCACAGTTCTGCCACTGTGGAACTTTATGATACATCTCCCAATACAGGATATTGGCCATGGATGAAAATTCACCCACATGACCCTGAATGCATCATGCCATGCACAAACTGCCAGTACCCATCCAGTTGGGGAAGGGCCATGGCTCAATGATACAATGTGGGTTTTGCATGCAGATGCACCAGGTTCAATTTCTGGCATCTTCCTTCAAAAAAAAAATTGATAGCAGGTGCTGAGATTGAGGCCTTCAAAAGCTACTGAACTGGATGGACAAGTGGTGTGACTTGAACCTGAAATGAGAAAACTTCCCTAAACTGAAGTCAGAGCTTGGAAAAGACACTGTTTTTGACTGCAACTCAGAATTTCCCAACCAGCTAGAAAGCTGTCCAGAGGATTCAGGGACCGTTGAGGCTGACCCAGTGGTAACAAAGAGAGGTGAAATAGAAGATGGAACTTACAGACTCCTCTTGTACTGAGTACCATCAGTCCATATCCATTTTTTTCCATCCTCTGAAAATACCAGTCCAATGAAATAATCCACCATTGTGGTTTTATTATAAATAAATTCCTGACAAGAACAGAAAAATAATAGTGGTGAGCAGCAGTAGTGCATATGAACTTTCTTTGTATGTGTAATTCACTATAATGGGCAGGGCAAGGCAGGGGATGCATTATTTTACATGCCCAAACATGCAGACTGACTCTTTTGTGTAGCATGCTCTGCAGACATTCATACAAGCCTTTCTCTCAAGTGAAATAAATTACAGCCCTCCATATTCACAGATTCTATATCCACAGATTCAACCATCCATGGTTTGATTTTTTTTAATTGAAAAATCCAAGAAGCAAGCTTTGATTTTGTCGTTTTATATAATAGATGCCATTTTACTGCACCATTGTACATAATGGGACTTGAGCATCCATGAATTTTGATATTCGTGGAAGGTCCTGGAACCACATGCTAGTAGATACAGAGGGCCCACTATATTTAAATGTGTGTGTGTTGCACTGCATGATATGTTCTCATGAAAGTGACCACAGCCTTACCAGTTCTTTTCTGTCATTGATGATCACCAGGTCTGACTTCTGTTCCAGGCATTCCATTTGGCTGTTGAACCACACATCTATGTCTTCAGAAAACCAGTAATCACTCCCGCTGTATCTTTCCCACTTTGGAGGCTTCAAAGTAGCCTTAGCTATAATGAAAGAAAAGAACACCCAAGAGCCAGAATATTAATGAGTACAATTCCAGCTATCAGTCGCGTAGGGACGGGTGTGCAGGGAGCGCAGTTCACCTCAGGCAGCAATGTTTTTGGGACGTCCTGGCCCATAGCCACGCCCCCACGTGCCCTGGCCACATCCCTGTGTGCCCCAGCCACACCCCGACATACTACAGCCATGCCCCCACGCACCGCAGCCACACACCACACTCCAGGGCCCCACCCCCCCCTCCACACACTCCAGGCTCTGCTCTGCTCCGCTCTGAAAGTTGGGAGTTGCTTTGACAAGCAAAATACAGTTAGTACACTTTGTCTATTTTGAACCTCATCTTTGGAGACTGGATGCTTCTCCCCAAAGCCCAGGCCTTCAAGAATATTAGTGTTCTTCCAGACAAAGCAAATGTGTCAGGAGGCTGGAGTATTTATTGATGTATTTCTCAGGGTTTTTAAAAAACAGCCAAATTATGTTTTTGTTGTCCCAGATTATTTTCTGGCAATTCCCAGCACCGGCTGCAAAATTTTATTCCCATCTCTGAACAGGTTTCTTTTTTCCTTCTGAGACATCATAGAACAAAAAAGGCTCCTTTTATCTTCTATTCTACGTTTTTACTTTTTTAATTCAAATTATAGAACTATCATGCATCACAACATCAGTGCATCAATGAAATGACACTTTTCCATTATATATGTTTGTTTATGTATTAAAATATTTATATCCCACCCTATATCACAAGGTCTCAGGACAGTGTAAAAATAAAATCAATGTAGACAGGTTTTAAAAAAAACATTATTGCACTATAATGCTTTTTTTTTTATTTAAATTATTCACTCAACAAACAAATTACACACAACATTTATGTTTCATCCCTTCTCCCCTCTCCCTACCCATCCCTGGAACAGTATTTCATACTAAATTTATTTTTCCTTTTATGTAGTGTATACTCTATCATTTACATCATCATATCCCACACTCTCCTTAACAAACTCCATTTCTCCCACCTGCTGGACTAGTTCTCTTCTCTCAGCTGACCTAGATAAAACCTCCTCTTCTCCAATATAAAATCAAACAGCATATAGTCTGCTATATAGTATTTCCATCTGTTAAGATCCCACTTTTTTCATCTTTCCACCCGTAGGCAATTACTGCCTGTGCCACTATTAATAATTGTTTAATTAAATATTCCTCCTCTTTTTGTACACCGATATCCTTAACATTAATAGGCAGCCATGTTTATTTATTTTCAACTTTTCCCCTATAATTCTATTAATTTCCTGTTCAATTTCTTTCAGAAATCTTTGTACTTTTTCACACTCCCACCACATATGAATATGAGTTCCTTTAGAACCACATTTATGCCAACATTCAGATGGCATTCTTTTATAAATATAAAATAGTTGATGTGGTGTTCTGTACCATCTTCAGCACTATAATGCTAAGAAACTTTTTTTAAAAGAAGGGAGAAAAATTGTCCTTCTGTAAAAACCTCATTTGAAAAAAAACTTAATACTGATACAGAAGAATGGAATGAGTAGACACAGAGGTGACAATAAACAGCAAAATCCAAGGAATTAGACTGCAAGAACTCACATCTTTTTCCACCAATCTGGAAGAGCCCTTAATAGATATATTTTGTTGGGAGTTGAGAGTTACCCAGGCTATTAGTCCTATGGCAACTCTATAAACAAAACTGTTAAGAATTAGTTTTATATTGGCAGAGTTGCAGATCTGGATGCTACAGCCAATAATTTTAAATATATGCACAGACTGACTGTTGAGAGGCTATCCTAGCTAAAGAGGTGGGGAAGAGAGAGTGCTGTATTTTCCAACACATTTCTATACTTCATAATAACCAAAGATACAAGTGTGTTGACAGCCAGCATGGTGTCATGGTTTGAACATTGGGATAAGACTCTGAAAACCAGGATTCAAATCCTCACTCAGCCATGGAGGCCCACTGAGTGACCTTGGGCAAGTCACACTCTCTCACCCTCAGAGGAAGGCAAAGGCAGACCCTCCTCTGAAAAAATTCTTGCCAAGAAAAAATGATGTTATGGGGTCACCATAAGTTGGAAATGACTTGAAGGCATACATTAACAACAGCCGCAAAAACAAATATGTTAAGTGCAGCTGAAATATAGTGAGCCACCACATCTTCTGGCCCAACCCCAACCTCCATGTAGTGTTGGCACACCCCAATCTCTGTCTGTTCAGTATTGATGTGAAATGAATTCTACATGCATCCATTTCTGTCCATGCTGGCTCTTCTATTTCATGGAGAAACCTGATTGCCCCAGCAGTCATGCTCCAATTATGTTCCAGTCATGTGAAAGAGAACGTTTGCATGAAACTAGACACCTTTGAGCACTAATGCTGAATACAGAGGGGTGAGCGATCAGCAGGTGCAGTAGTGTCAGGGTATGATCAGTGCCCATGGTTTGTCTCCCTGTGTCATGCATTCACTTAACTGATAAATGAATGCAAGACACGTGGAGAGAAACCATGCCCAAGTCAGAATGCACAGGAAGATGAGCATGAGTAAACAGCCTGTGGTCTTGCCTGAGCAATAAATGCATGTGGTTCAACATGAGGCAACAGGGCTACTATTCCTAAGCAGGGCATCTTGTTTATCTTCATTATTTGTCAAGCCTACTAACACAGATAGATACACATGAATCAGAGGAGCTGTCTGCCACAGAATGTTGCTTCCTGCAGATACTACAAACACACTACAGAAAAAATATGGAGTATTACAGTGATTTAGCTTGGATGTTACTTCTCCCTGTTTCTCTTTCTTTCTTTCTCTCATTCTTTGAGCATCCTTTCTGTTGCCATACCCTACCAGCCCTCCTACAAGATACGTGATTTTCATAAAACGGACTTATTAATGACCGGAGAACATGACTGGGGTCACACTGGATGAAGACATGTTCAGGATAATGATGGTGGGAAAGTCCAGATAGGGTTATGCAGAAAACCCCAACGCTGATCAGTTTGTGCCAATTCCTTCACCGCTTCAGGGTTTTTGCATTTTCAAACACAGTGGAAGACAAACTGCTTGGATAAGCAATCAGAGACCATCCTTTGATCTTACCCTACAGAGATCTTCCCTGTACACCCTACCAGACTGAATATTAAGAAATTGTCATAAATCCCATCAAAGTTTTGTCACTCCAAAGTTAAAGCAATCAGCCCATTCTGGACTTTTTTGGTAATCCCATGAGAAATCCATTACAGCTTGGTCAACACACCCCTTCACGGTATGAAATAGGGTATTAAAACCCTAGCTTCAACCCAGCCAATTGTGGTACACAGTACATGCTACCTAGTGCCCCAGACTAAAATTCCTCTGTGCTAGCTTCAGACACTGTCTGAGCCCCTCTGCTGCGACCTCCTTCTTCAAGACTCATAATTATCACACTTTCCATCTCTAATGTCTTTCTACCCAACCTTTCTCACTTCATTTTCTGATAGCCTTGTACGGTTCTTAAGAGTGTCCGATTCTGTATGTTTGTCAATTCAATTAAAATATTTTGTTTACCTTTAACTGGAGTCCTCTCTACAGTTAGTACTGGTATACATAGGTGAATAGATCCCGCCATTACCCTCCTCTAGCAGGCATGCTTTGAGCTGTAATTCCCCCAAATTCTAAAGAAAGTCCAGCATTGTGAGTGGACCCCGACATCCCCACCTCTTAGGGTAATACTTTCCACCTGCAGAATCTGTGCATTTATATTATGAAAAACATAATAAGTATTCTCCCTCACAAAGAAGCAGACTCCAAGTCATTCAATTTTTTTGTTTTACAGCCCAACAAAATAATACCATCAGTTTTTCTGTTTCCTACTTTCATAATATCAAATAACATTACCTTTAACTGTGCTTTTAGTTGTGATTGCTGCAGGAGAAGTAGTCTTTGCTTCAGGCAGGCTTTCTGTAGTAAGCAATACTGTAAATAAAAATATCTTTGATATCTGTTGTGTACCTTGAAAAGCTTTACTGTAGCACTGCAACAGACTTTAAAAACTGTATATCAATTCAGTATGGTTTTCAATGTGACAATGGCCCTTTCTGCCTGGTGATGGCATCACGAGAGAAGGGACACAAGAGAAGTGGGACTGTGACAATGCTTCTGCATGACCCTGTCGCAGTCCTGCCCTTCTCATGTCACCAGCTGGTGTGATCACGAGCTATACAATTGATGGAAAAACACCATCAATGACCCCTGATTGTGCAAGCCTTCCATTGCTGCCAACCATGAAGAAGGGCCAGAAGTGCAATCTACACACTCCCTCCCTTCCTACAACATGGGAAGAAGACAGGCTGCAGCTCGGAAGGACGGAGTGTATCCCTTGCGCTCCCTTCTGCAGCCAGGCAGTTGCATGAGGAGATGAGTATTGGGAACACACTCCCATCCTGACAGAGGTGCTGCCAGGATTGTAAGGAGATGACGCATGAGAGCATCATCAAGCAGAAAAGGCCAATGTTTCATATTCATATTTATATTCTCCAATGTATATACATAGGCTGGAAATAGTAATTTGGGCCAAAATTTCCTAAAACACAGGTTGAATTCACACTGAGCGAGTTGCACTTACTTCCCACTGAAATTAGTTAAACCTGCCAAGATTAACTTTCCACAGTGATTTAAATGGACCTACCATACAACTAGCTTAGTCTAGAACCAACCTACAATTATTATTATTATTTTCAAAAATATATAAAACAAATAAAAATACACAATTCATTAAACAGTAGTATCAGTTATAAACTCAAGCTAAACACTTATACATATCTTCACAATCTTCATCTTTGCCTTCCTAAGACAAACCTTTTTAAAGTATTCATCTCCACTGCATTTTAATTTGTCAGATTCCATATCTTCCTTTGATTATGCCTGTTTTCATTTTTCCTATTGCCTAGTGTTTCTTTCTATTTTAATCCATGACAGATTAGGATAGTATCTCACAAGACTGTATAACCCAGATGTAGGAATCATGCTCTCCTCCAGATGTTGCACAGCAACACCCAGCATTCTTTGCCATTGGCTACACTGACTAGGGTTACAAGGAGTTGCATTCAACAACATCCAGAAGGCAATATGAATCCCACCCTTGCAGTTACTGATGATTAAAGACAATGCTTCCTCATTAAATGGCATGAATGAGCCTAGCCAATCATAGAAAATGTACCATTAATCATAAATAAAATCAATGAAACCAACAGCAAATTGGGGCAATTTAAATGTAGAGATAAACATTTCTCAGAGACATATTTTGCTTCTGAGCAGGGAATTTTTCAACATTCAAGAATTTGACATACACATCACAAACATGAGGAAATTTCAACACAGTGTTCATAATATGGCTTCCTTTCAGTAGAAACTAAGAGCCATTCAATAATTCACCAGGCTCAGAAATCCCCAGATTGTTGAGTTACCTGTCCAGTTCTCCTCATGAACAAAACTGAAGTTTCCTCTGGGGAAGATGTCTGGAACTGAAAACAAGAACATTTTGAATGAGGAAGACAATGGTTAGGAACAAATATGGGGAAGGAAGTCACTAAGCCTAAATCCAGTTGCCAGGCCAAATTTAAATAGACAACATTCATGAGATATCAACATTTATGTCAGTCCAATTTATTCAATGGATTTACTGTAGCTTGGACTAGCAGTTAGATTTAGGCATTTTATGTCTTTGAACAATTAGGGCCTTTCCAGACCACACTGTTCTAGTGCTATCATTCCACTTTCGACATCCTATGGAATCCTGGGGTTTGCAGTTCAGGGAGGGGCATTTAGAATTCCCAGCCAGAGAGCTCTTGGGCTCAGTAAACTACAAACCCCAGAATTCCACAGGATGTTGAAAGTGGAATAATAGCACTACAACAGTGTAGTGCAGAAAGGCCCTTACTGCTGTTCTCTCAAGTCTCAGCCCCATTTGCAATATTGCTATAATAATGATTATCTACATTAAAAGCATGTATAAAGCATTTCAAAGCGTTCAGGAAACATATTGTATAACCACCAATCATATTGTTGTTGTTGTTTGTAGCCTAACGCATTGAGAAAAACAGCACTAAATCCAATTGTTAAGTCTTAATATACCAAGTTTCTATTGATCCATTGAATTAACTCTATTTGAGATGTACAGTTGGATTTAGGCCATAGAGGATAAACATGTTTACAAGCCCATGGGACCCGAAACTTTCAGTACTGATCCATGTTGGCTTTGATGTGTACATCTGTGTCTCAGATGCAGAGACGAAAAATCGTTATTTTAAAACTAAAGAATTCCTAGGGCGTGACACACGCACACACAATGAAAAGAGAAAGAGATGTTAAATAAGAAGAAGACCGGTTTCAAGACACTTAGACTAAAAATTGTCCAATACTCACTGAAAATAAGAAACACAGATGTCCCTGTAAGTTTGACCAACAGGAGAATTATTCCAGGAACTGCACGCTGCCAGCCCATGTCAGCTAATCTGAAAAAGTTTAGTATTGTTTCACTGGAACTTAATGGGCATGCTATGGAATCTGCTGGAGTCATGTTAAATAGCAGTAAATTGTAGTGGGTTGCACCCAAAGACTCCAATCAAATGGAAAGATAATTGTGGTTTAACTAAGCTACTTTGAAATCAGAGGGCCAAGGTTGTCTTTTTCCCAGAAATTTCAGAAGGGGAAGTTAAACCTGCACAACTTCAGCCAGACAATCACAGTGAAGGCTTCCCTCCACCACCATCCCCTTCAATAGATCAGTACTTCAGCCACAAGGTGGTGAGGAGGAGAGCTTAGAAAACTAACTTGTAATTGATCATAACTTTCCCAGATTAACTAAGAGGAAGAGGATAGGAACTTCTTATCAGCTGGAGACCTTTTGATACACACATCTCAACACACTGTTTACCTCTACCATAATTATAAAGCATAAACACAGTAGAATTTCATAATATATATATATGCAAGCCTTTATGCATGAATGCATTAACATTGTCTAATAAACAAAAACATCTGGTTCTGGTTCTTTTATGCTTTGAGTATCTCTAACAATAAAGCATAAAAACAGAAGAAGGGAAAGAGGGATTCTAGCCTCGCCTTTAAGCCTATTGGTTACTATTATTGGTTTATTTTAGCATGTGCTTTCCTGGATGTCAATTCACTTCTCCAATACGTTCAAATGAGACTTTAGTGTATCTGAAGAAGTGAACTGAAATGCATGAAAACATGGACTTAAAAAAAAATCAGTCTCAAAGGTGCTGATAAATTTCTCCCCACACTCAGTGTGCACACTTTTTAATGCTGCAACAGACTAACATGACTAACTCTATGAAAACTCTGTCATAATAAGAGTATATGTGTTCATTTGTATCCAGTGTAGCTCCACGAACAAAAAAAAAACTGAAAAAATGAACAAAAAAAATAAAAACTAAAGCTGCAGACATGGCTTTAAAAGGTAGGGCTGTGCATCTTGAGCTTAATTTTGTCTTTAAAATATATTAATTGATTTAACTAATTAAATTGTGTCTATCCAGAGCTATCATAAGCTTCCTTCATAAGCAAAGCCAAAGCTGGGATGAGATAAGGGGGAAAAAGAGAAGGGCAGGGAGGAAACAGGCCATTTCCGCATTAGACTGTTACAGTGCTATTATTCCACTTTCAACATCCTGTGGAATTCTGGGGTTTGTAGTTTACGAAAGTCAAAGAGCTCTCTGGCTGAGAATTCTAAAGGCCCCTCCCTAAACTGCAAACCGCAGGATTCCATAGAGTGTTGAAAGTGGAATAATAGCACTAGAACAGTGTAGTGTGGAAATGGCCAGAGAGTCTGATGGGTTTCTAAATGGAGAGAAGAGGGTACTTCTGCTAGTGAGTTATAACAGCTAGATAGTTGAAGCTAAAAGAGGAAAAGAATCCACAAAATTGACCTTCTTGACAAAGGACAGCTAACAAAAGCTCCCAGGCAGTATTCATCATGTATTATCTATGTATTATATCAAGTCTTTTATGAAGTAAGTTTCAAACTATTGGAATTATAAAGCTGGATGATTATGGAGAGTGAATGACAAGACAGTTTGACAAAGTCACACAGCCAAAGAGAAGGAGGGCAATGTGATATTTATTCCTGGTCAAACTCTTTGTAGTTCTTATGTAAAGAACACAGGCTGAACAAGACATTTCACAATGACTCAGCCTGGTCACGGTTTCCCCTCATAGATTAGCACAAAACAATGTTAAACAAGAAACTAGGTGCAATGGGTGGGAATCATGCACCTTGTAGCCACACGCAGCTCTAGGGGAAGAGTTCCAGTGCAGAACATGAGAATGCCATTGACCACCCAGCATTCTCCCTCAGGCAAACCCACCCCTGCAAAAGAACAGCTTTAGAATACTTCAAAATGCTGTTTGAGAGGGTTCCACATCCTGCAACAACAAGACACGCGCACACACACGCGCACACACACACACACAATGTCCAAAGGGTGACTGGGGTGACACAGTGTTGCTTGCAGTTGCCCAAAATGGTAATCATACAATGTAGCCGTCTGGAACTCCAGAAGAGCCAAAAATTGGATGGTACACCTCTCATGGTTCCAGAAAGTACCTGCCACTAAGGCCAATGGCCAACTGCAAGTCTCAAAACTGAAAAGGCTTCTTCTGCTGGAGAGCCAGAAACAGGCCTCTAGACAGAGTGAGGCCAAATTCCATTAAGACAACTCTAGGGAGCTTTGCTGGCTGAAGCATCCAAACAGGTCTCTCCAAAGCTCATCAGATGCCCAATAAAGGAGCTTCCTCTGAGCATGGTGCTGGGAGCAGAGTTCCTGGGAGATAGCCTGTCATGCTGGCATGAACCGCTCTTGCATTTGGTTGGCAAGACTGCTCTGTATGGAACTCACTCACCTTAGGGTATGAACAGTGATGGGTAAAGCAATGCAAGAGAATAACATGTGAGGGGGACAGTGGCAACAACAAGACAACATTTGATTTTAAGGCTTTTCTGCACTACACTGTTATAATGCTATTATTCCACTTTCAACATCCTGTGGAATTCTGGGGTTTGCAGTTTAGGGAAGGGTACTTAGAATTCTAAGCCAGAGACTTCTTTGGCCTCAGTAAACTACAAACCCCAGAATTCCACAGGATGTTGAAAGTGGAATAATCACACTGTAACAGTGTAGTGCGGAAAGGCCCTAAGCCAACAACACTACAGCATCTGCAACCTTTGGAAGAACACACCCCAACATCCACACACGCAAACATCATTTATAGAGCAAACTTCAGCCTCTTTGCTGCTCTGATTTTTACACGCCTCCCACTCCCAAACCTGCCTTTTGATCCAAGTGATTTGCATGTGGACTACGACTCCAAGAGACCAAAATTCAAATCTTTGCCAGTCATGGAAACTCCTGAGTGACCACGGGCAAGTCACACTCTGTCAGCCACAGAGGAAGCCAGTGCCAAACCTCCTCTAAATAAACCATGCTAAGAAAACCTGAGATAACATTGCCATAAGTTGGACTTGAAGGCACACAACAAAAACAAACTTTAAGTTAACATTATGTTGCGGGAAGGAAGTTTGCTTGATTCTGTCATGCCCTCCACAAATTGCTATTGTTCTACGCATCTTGAAAGCTGCCCACTAACCACGTCCTAAAGGACCAGATTCAAAATATAAGCAAAATTTTTGTCTTTCTTCTCATGCAGTACCTCTTGTGGTGGAAAGCGAGCATTTTTAAAAGAAAGTTTCTGAGTCCTAAATCAATTTAAGCCTGTCAGAAGCATTTTCATATTAAATTTCCTAAATTATTAAGGTTTTGTTTGAAAATCAGATGAAACGCAAATGTTACTTATCAGGAGGACTCCGTAGAGATGAGAACCCTCTTCAGTTCAATTTGTCAGCAGCGTTTGATCATTTTTCCCCGGCGTGTTAAAATCCTGTGGTTTCCCCTTTGGTTCTCTTTTCACCCTCCTCTGTCTCTCTTATTAGGCAACTGCTAAGCCCTGGCGGGCAATGCAACTTCTTCTTCTCCCCTGGGGTCAAGAAATTGGATTTAAATGTTCCACAGTCCCAGTGGTGAAATTTTCCCTCTTTCTCAAGACTTCCTGCCAAGCAAGGGCTTTGCAAAGCAGGCCAACACCTGTGGCTCACATTCACACAATATGGCACAAACCTTTTCAGTGTGTATGCTGAATATTTCTGAAGCTATATAAAAATAGCCTTATACCCTTTTGGGAGTAAACCCCATGCGAACTCAAGAGAGATTCAGGGTTCATCCAAAGAGGGCAAATGTGTTGAGAGGGAGCCAGATTTGTTACTGAACATCTCATCTTAAAAAAAAAAAAAAAAGATCCTTCCTAGTGATGCTATATTTGGGGTTATTCCCCTATCCGGTCCAGTGTTGTAAAGTAGGGGTTTTTTTTCTTTTCAAAAGGAGAGCGTTCTTTTAACAAATGCATTTGGTTATCACATAAATTGTGACAATTGATGTAGTCCCTTGTCCTTTCCTGTTTTCAGGATGTCCCTCTCTTCTCCCCACATGCCTCCATTTGTTGTTGTTGTTTTAAAAAAATTAAGTGTTCTCTATAATAGCAGTTACATTAGCATATTTCTATGCCGCTTATCAGTGCAAAGCACTACATTCCTGTGATGGAAGTTTAGCCCCATTCCTGTTACACACTCTAGTCAACTTGGGTTGAAGCTGGAAGACTGAAAAGAGTGGAGGATGCAGGTGGAAGCTTTCCTCTATTTAAGTTCTTTGGTCTATTAATGGGGGAGGAGAGAGGGATAATATTTCTCAACACAGAAGTGGATTTTTTCAAAATGTTCATGAATGAAGTCTGATAGTAGATTGAACTCAGCATTTAACTTAAAGACACGGTGCCAAAGTTCCAGCTGAATTAATCCAACACTGTGACAACTTACCACTTTGCAGTATACCTCTAGGGGGAAAAAAACTGAAGGGAAACTGGGATAAAAACAAAAGATGACTATATGAGGATGTCAACAATCTGGAAACATATGTGGAGATCTGAAACAGCCAGACACACCCACAACCAAGATACTCACAAATGAACTAAAACATGCTGCCTTCCTATGGAAGCTTTTAAAAAAATAGAAAAAAAAATGTGCAGAGAAAAAAACAAGAAAGTGAAGAAGTAACATTAAATGATGCACTATAAATAGGCACTAATCATCTGTTCGGATTAGCTGTAGTGAGCAGACGCATGCTCTAAGTGGTTTTCATACACTGTCCCAATTTGTTTATGAATACAGTGTGCACTTCCAAATCAAGTCATTCGTTTTCCCCTGTAATGAAACTGTTCATTCATTTCCTCCAACGAATCCACATTATTTCTCCAGAACCCGTGCCATCACTGGCTGTACAGCATCGTTATCTTCAGTTTCTTGACCTGCTTTCTGGCTAATTTTGGAGCTTCCATCACAGCTATAATACAGTAGTCTGAGAGCTGCATTGATAATAGTGGTCGTGGTGTGTAGTATCATCTTTCTTCACTACCTGCCCATCCATCTGTTCTTACCTATTCTATAACAGTGTCCCCTTCACTGTTACATTTTTAATTGGTATCCTTCTACTGGTTCTGTTTTTTTTTCTTCAAGGCAAGTTGCTTTATTCTTTTATTCCTTTGAACCTAAGAGAAAATTAAGGACACACAATTTCCTATCCATCTAACACAGAGGCAGGTGAGAGCAGTCAAGTTAGCTCAATAAGGATCGTTTAGATTGGTTCTTTAATATCATTACGATTAAGGGAGAAGTCTAGCAAGAGGACCCCCGCCCCACTACCAGTATTCTCCTAAAGCTTAAGAGGTTAAGCCATGGTCTAAAGAACAGCTCCACCAAAGCAGAAAGAACTCCCTATCATTCCAGCAACTGGCAAAACAAAGTAATTGTGAGGTTAGAAGAGTTCTCCCTCAGCCAAACACCCCACCATGCAATTCATTTTTATGGGAGTTCCCACTTTCAAGTGCCTTAATCCAGGCCCTTTTGTAATCCTATACCACTCATATTCATATTGTTGTATACAGATCAGCCATTTTAACTGTAACGGGATTCCTTTTTCAGTGTTGTCCACAAGGGTTCCCTGTGAAGAGGTGTCTTAGTCCATAAAAGCCATTTGGGGCATGGTAGATCATTTTGCTTCCCTATTCATCTGGAGGAAGGAGCTGAGCTCAGCTTAAAAAAAAGAATCAACTCATTTCTGCACATTCAAATGCTTCTTGAATAACAACCCCACCACCATACTAACAATTCCATGAACTCTGCTAGTACATGTTTATTGCATTAAGAGACCAGTTTAATTGCTGATTGCCTATTTTTTTTCATTTTTGCATTAGGAAAATAGTACTGTTCTGCTATTTTAAAATGAAAAGAGAAAATAAAGTCTTCCCCAACGGATTAGAAATGACCACTGTGCACTTAAAAAGAGGCTCTTTAAAAGGATATTTAAAAAAAAAAATTACCAGCGAAATAGAACAGCAGCAGGATCTCTCCTCTACTGGCTCATCTGAAGCTGGCTCCTAAAAAAATCTAGCTAGTTTCTAAGCCTTGCAAAAAAAGAGAGAGAGAGAAAGAGAAACTTACTCCAGGTGTTCGGTTGTGCACGCACACACACCCAAAAACTATGCCTTAGGTGCACTCTAGGGGTTTTGGTGATTGACAGTACTGTACATCCTTGTTTTTCTTTGGCACTTACGGAGAATCACAGAATACAGCAAGACCTGCATAAATCTTTTTGGTGAATCCAACAATTATGGAAAGATGCATTTGCTTGCATGAAGGAAAGGCCAGGTACCATCTCACTGGGGAAGAAAAAGATTTCTTTTACCATCTGTGAAATGCAGCTCCTAAGATCCAGATTAATGTGATATATAGGCCCTTCCACATGTGGAGGGAGAAATGGGAGAAAACGTGCTTACGGAGATTACCAGCAGCCGGGTAAGTCCATCGCCATGAGGAGCAGTGCAAGTTCGCTGCTCCACACTCCTGCGGCGTCCTGCAGCCTCCAAAATGGCGGCTTACAGCTGGTGGAGGCTCTCCACCACGGTGTAGACGACGTCCGTTAGCGGTCACACTACACCGTTTTAATTACCCCGTGTGAAAAGGGCCTCAGAATGCAACAATGGAATGTTGCAATCTGTGACAAAGATCAACCTGGGAGGATTTCCTAACGTTTCCCCCTCAGAAGTTACTTTTCCTCTGCAAGGGAAAAGATAGAAAAAAAATTAACAAGAAACTAGAGGGTTAAGAGACCTCCCCTCCATACCACACACAAGTGTTTCCCATAATTTTATTTTTAAAATTTAATTTATCCCCTGCCTTTCTCCTAACACAGGTCCCACAGCAATTCACAACATGTAATAAAGCAAGGTATATCTAAAGCCTAATGACAAAATAATAAAAACAATTAAATAAATCAGGCTTTTGTAAGTTAGGTCTGAGATGGAATACACAAATCAAATTAATTCACTCAGCACAACAAATGTGCACGCAAAACTTGTGAATCAGTTGTAAAATACATTTTTAATACATGTTCAGAAAAATCTTGGCTTTGAAAGGAAACCAGTCAAAATCAGATGACTGTAGAATTTCTTCAGGCAGATCATCTGTGATGATTTTGTCCTCCTCTTCTTTCTCTCAGGACTTTCATTCAGATTCTGAAAGAAAAGAAATTCCCTGCTGTGAGAAAGGTTGGGTGTGCCATCTGGTGTTATAATATAAAACTAGCAACTTCCTAGATAAGATAAAGAAGCAAATCATCCACCATTTTTATGAAATAGAATTCATTCACATAGAGTTCTGAATTTAGCCAAGAAGAGGCAAGATAAGGTCAAGAAACAGAATGATTATCTCTTTCCACTTCAGGATTGTTGTGTGTTATGTGTTCACAATACAAGTTACATTTCTGCTTGCAAAATAGGGGATTCTTGACTCTTCATGTTGGAAAAAAGCAACTTGGTGGTGGGCATTTCTGAATAGAAAAATAATCTGCACTACCTGCTCCCATAAAAACCACACAAACACACACCAGTTCAAGACTTTAGTTTAATCTCCTTGTTCACTACACCCCATTATGAAAGTCTGAGACTGAAAGAGGTATGGAAAATGCCCATCATCATGGAGTCAGGTCATGCAGAAGTTCTCTCAGTGACACAGGACAAGGGGATGAGGCACAACCTGCCAATTTTGGCACTGCCCATTAGGAAAATACAAATGAAAACAGTCTTGGAGCAGGTCAAGTGCTCTCATCCATGTCTGGACTTGTTACCCTGCCAGTAGATTTGGTTCACAAATTATACACAAAACAAGACACATTTTTCTATTTATATGCATTTATTTATGTGCATTTATATATCCAGAGATGTGCCTCTTAATGTTCTTGCCTTTTATAGCCATCTCTTTCATCATCACCCTCACCACCACCAGGGCATCCACTTTGCAAGAAATAAAAGGGGAGGAGAGGTTTGGGGAAGTTAAGCCACAAGGGTATCAACAAAAAGAAAAGCCACAACCAGCTTCACCCATCCAGATGGATAAATGGCTCAATTACTCCTTAACTGTTGACTTTAGCAGGGGAAACATGTGAAGAAGACTCATAGCAGAGACAGCCCTTTGCACTTATTATTTGAAATAATACTGAAGTGTCCCACCAACAACCCCACAAAAGCAAACCCACTGTTAAGAATGGGTTGTGTTTGTTTGTCCATCTGCTTCTGCATAGTGGATTGGGATGGCATCGAGGATGAAAATGTATCACACAAATAAACCAGAGCGTTTGGTTGAAGAGTCCCAAGGAGGGAGAGAATTTATTTTAGATTTTACACACATGATAATTGATTGGATTTTGTGGTAGCAGGACTGAACCTGAGAGGCCTTACAGACTCCACTGCTAAAGAAGAGGGAAGGATGATTAAACTGGCAGTGATGATCAGTCACATACCAGGTGCCAGTGGTAGGCAAACCACAGGCATTCTTCCTGCTTCTCATCATACTGGAAACTGCAAAAGTAATACAGTATTTTCCACTTGAACATAGTTAATGGTCTCCATAATAGACAGCCATGGATTCTTCTGCCTAGCTGCAGAGTCCAATCAGTCCAGCACTAAAAGGGTTCTGTTGGACTCCCTCCCTTTAGAGCAGGGGAAATCCGTTACCGGCAGAAGCCATGATGGATTTCTCTGGCATCTCTGGTGGCCCAACATTCACTGTAATGCCTAATTTGATCCAAGTCCGGAATCTGAACAACCCAGAATCAGAAGCCGAGTCTTCTTCTGAGGAGGCACTCCTTGCTCGTGGTGGCCCATGAGAAGGCACAGGTTTCACACACCTCTTCCCACAGTGGGCAATTTGGCAACACTTCAGGTTCCCAGAGCATTCTCCATCAGCGCTGCATCCTGGAGTCTTACATATTTGCCAGCGAGCCTGAGGTCCGTGGGGATGACCCCGCTCTTCTTTTGATTCCCAGGATCCAGCCTCCTCAGAAGAGGAAGGGGACTTTGGCTCCTGGTTGGACTTCTTCTTCTTTCTATGATGTGGTGGGCCGTGGTGATGGTGTTTATGATGAGGTGGTTTATGAGGTGGCAAACCTGGAGGAGGACAAAACCCAGGCTTGCTGGACACCGCTGCAGAGCCTGCAACAAACAAAGATATATGGAACATAGCATTAAAACCGGCAAGTTGTTCCTTTTCTTAAGCGGATGACTTATCCTGATTGCATAGGATGGGTGCTTTATGTCCTTGGGAGCTAATGGCTGGACAGTAACATGGCCAGAAGGGTGAGGCAGATGGCTTTGAATGTTAACTGATCACTGCTCTCCTGCTGTAAGCTACAAGTGGAACTGCAGCCAACTTTCCACACTAGCAGGAATCAAGAATATTTTACATTCTCCACACAAACATCCCACTATGTTCTGTCTACAGATCATAGCCCTATTTGTATATACACTCCAGTACATTCTATCCATATTAGGGCTTTCTTCCACCTTTAAGAAATAAGGTTCTTACATGAGGCTATTTCACACTACACAACTATAGCACTATGGTTCCGCATGAACTATCATGGTTCAATCCTATGGAATTCTTGGATTTCTAGTTTAGAGAGAAGGGTATTTAGAATTCTCTGCCAGAGAGCTCTACTGCTTCCCCAAGCTACAAACCCTAGGATTCCATAGGATGCAAAAATGACCATGGAATGGTATCAAACTGCTATAATTCTGTAGTGTAAAGAGCCCCTCAATAGTGACTTAATGGGCAACTGGACCTTTTACAGCTCTCATCACACATCCTTTACAGCGGGTGACATTTTTATTACTCAATCTGGCTACAGTGGTATACTGGGAGGTATAAATAAGGAGGGAGTCTATTCTCAGTCGCTACCCATTTGATTAAGGGATAGTAATGGAGACCCAGCAAGGTGTAGTGGTTTGAGCATTGGACTTTGATCCTGGAGACCAGGCTTCAATTACCAGCTTGGCCATGGAAACCCAACAGGTGACCTTCAGCATGTCACACACTCTCAGCCCCAGAAAACTCTGTGATAGGTTCCCCTTAGGGTCGCCATAAATTGGAAATGACTTGAAGGCACACAACAACAATAATGGAGATGACTGGAAAGCACTCTTCTCTCTCTCTCTCTGGCACTATAGGGCTTTAGTAGTATATCCCTATAACGGTGGGGGTGAGGGGTATCATTTAAAAAGAAAAGCTTTTCCGATTACCACCTTTAGCCAGCTTACTAAAGCAGCAGTGGCAAGAAATATTTTGTTCTCATCAGCATTTAGTATTCTATCCCTCTGTCACTTCAGCCAGAGTTACACAGCCTTTCCAGTCCTGCAGGCTACTTCCAGTCTTCGTTGCTGGAGGCTGCACCTGGGAATGTACGTGCACACACAGACACACAAGCACTTCAACTCTAGTGGTGTTTGCAGAGGGGACATCCACACCCCCTCAGTCTAGCAGCTACTACCACATTCTGATGTATACAACCTAATTAAAAACAATTATTTCAGCTACTTTCGAATAAAGCAAATGTGAGAAAACAAAGAATTGCATTGTTAATTGTGCAAATCTCATGGAAACTAACTATAATGGAGGGGTTTGGCAGAAATATGCAAGGCCCTGCCTTATTTTCAAATTGGGATTAGGCTGTAACACCTATGTTTAAATAGGATATTAGTAATTGTTTATCAAAGAGGGAAATTTTGGCATGCCTGTCGGTGCAAACGTTGGTCTGTTTGTTGCTGCTTCGGTAATATGAGCCTCTTCAAGAAAATAACAGGATGAGATTGGCTTGGAAAATTAGGGGTTTTTCTTTAAAGAAACATTTCTTATAGCAGATGAGGATTAACAGAAACACAGCTATATTTTGTAGAAACCCCAACACAATTTGATTTTGGTGAAGGAGTGGGTGTTCATATGCGATGAAGTGGTTTGAGGTACTTCAAAGACATGCAAACCATGGCTCATCATGACTGGACAAAAATGAGTTTGTTCACAGGAAATTACGTCCCTTTACCAAGTCACCTTCCTGAAAACTCCTGAAAATTATTTTCTGTTTTCAAATGATGACAGTGGATAAGGCGGATAGAACTGCAGTTTCCTTCTCTTAAAAGAACACAGTTGGCACTCAAGCTATCAACTGATACCTGTTTTTAATGGCAGAACCATGAAAGGGTTATAACAGGGTTTTCTGAGCATGCACAAAGTGCTGGCCAAAAGATTTTGTCATTTGAGGGGGGGGGAATCCCACAAGCACACCTCCTCTTCTCTCACACAAGAAAAACATAATAATCACAAATAAAATTATGAATAATTTGTAGCCCTTTCATCAAGCAACTACCATGTGGTAGGGCCAGTCCAACACATTAAGAAAGCAGTGTCTCTTCCCATGCATTTCATATCAGTTTTATTTCATGTCAATCATATAAGCTTTCTACCTTTGTTGTTCAGATGGCAAAATGTGGCACCTTTTTGATATTAGAATGCAACAATTTCAGCAGACAAAGGCTCTAGCATACATTTTTTCCTGGGGAGAGCTGCCCAAGCTATTTTGCTGTCTGAAAATTCTGCTTCTTCGTATCTTGGGCTGCCTCTGCCTAAGAAGATAGTTTTGCTAGAACCCTTTTCCTCAATATGCCACATTCAAATCAGCAAGAGTTTTTTTAATATGGGGAGCATTCAGCTATAAGATTCCCCCACCCCACTTCCCTCTACTTAAGAGGTAGAATCCTGCAAAAATAGTACCACAAGATTGTCTTAATTGCATTTTAAGTTCAGACTTTGTACTTTTGCTATCACTCAGTCGCATAGGCATGGGGGGGGCGATGGCAGCAGTTCACCCCAGGTGGCAATGTTTCTGGAGCATCCCGGCCCATAGTCACCAACCCCTGTGCACCCTGGCCACGCCCCTGTGCACCCTGGCCACGCCTCCACACACCATGGCCACGCTCCCACACCTGGTGACCACGCCCTCCCTTCCACACACTTCAAGCTCCACCACTGCTGTCACTGCCTGTTTCTTCCAAGATTAGAAACTAGTCGATGTCATTATACTTGATGTAGAGTAATGTGGACTCACCAGTTGTTGCTACAGTAGTTCTCACCTGGACACTGGGCTGTGTTGGGGTTCCAGTTTGCAGATCATCAGCAACTGGCAAAAGCAAAAGCGTGATCAGGGACAGGCAAAAACATTCCTGAGGCAAAGGACAAGTGATTGGCCCTAATTATTCCGAGCACAGATGCTGACCATAGTGGTGCTTGAATGCTGGTGTTGGGATTGCATCATCTCACTGTGTCTTCTCGCGTCAGAATTAACACTGAAATTTGCTCTTATGCCCCTCAAAAACTTTGCACCAAGTTATTCAATAGCATTTAAACACCTAAAAACTGGGATGGGGGACAGAATCTGAGCCTAAATAAGTGAAAAAGTGTAAACTCAACATCAGCTAAACAGTCATCCAAAGAATAATTTACAGTGATTGGTTGCAGTGCCCATTCTGTAGTGAAGTGGAAGCTGGCTTCTGGAAAAATCTCTTTCATGTGAGTGGGGATATTTATTTATATATGCATAGTTAAATTTGTTCCCTGACTTTCCACTACTGACAGCTTAGGCCCTTTCTGCACAGGCTAAGTAGAATGGCACGGTGCGACCTCTGACAGAGATCATCCACACCTTGGGAACGGACTGGGTCGGACTACTTGTCGCAGTTATGCACCTCAGTCCGCTCCGGAGCGACCTGAAGTGGTCACACAGCGTGCTTTTTAAAAACCTGTTTTTACAGGTTTTTCAAAAGCACAGAGTGCGCCACTTCCCGCACTCCGGTGCAGATTTGCAGGCTCGGACCAGTGCGAGCCTGCAGATCTGCCAGGGGCAGGCTTTAGGCTGGCAAGCTTTAGCAGTTGGTGGGGAGCCTCCACCAACCGGAAGCCACCATTTTGGATGCTGGAGCAGTGCAGCGACGAGCTCGCACTGCTCTTCATCAGGACAGACCCAAACAGACCCACCAAAAAGCCGGTGAGTAGCGGCAGGGAGCGTTTCCCTCACCGCGTGCGGAAAGGGCCTTAGACAGTACTTAGAAAAATGGTTCTACAGTAATGTAACAAGTAAGACAATGGAACTGAGAAATAATTAACGACTGGATTATGATACATTTACACTGGTCTTCTATCAGGTTAACTGTCATGGCTTCCTCCAAAGAGAAAGAAATTCCAATTGAAAATTCTCAGTTCACAGGGATGGGATGGTGGTGGTTTGAGCCATTTCAAAAACATACAAACCACTGTTAACTGGAAAAAATGGCAGGGCAAAAATGAGTTTGTATACAGGACATTATGCCACTATACCAAACCAGCTTCTTGATAATGTTTCAAAATTTTTCTGTTTTCGGTCTACATGAGTGGTCCAGTGGGACTGGTAGCATTACAGTTTCCCTTTTGAAAACAAAGGACTTGGTTGGTGACAGAGCTCACTACTGAAACATCTTTTTAATGCTAGGATCAAGTCTTTCAGTATGTGAAGCTGTAATGAAAATGGCATCTTAGAACATGTGCAGAGTACTAGCTGAGCAAACACATATCCTTCAAGCATCCTTCTCTCCTGCTGATAGTAAAAATACAACTTTCACAAATTAAATAACTAGTAATTCACCACCCTTTCAGGACCCAAATCAGCTAGCTGCCTGCGACAGCCACTTCACTCTGTCTAAAGGTAGCTGTTACCCTGTTCTCTGGGGGTCCCGGGAGGGACACCTAAATAACCAAACAGTATGACACAACCTTGGGGGAAATTAGCTGGAGCACTCGCTTAATCTAGCGAGAGGCAGTATAACTTAGCAGGATCTTGCAACCCAGCGTCTACGGGGTCAGGTCAGTCAGACGGGTTTAAAGTAATAAAAATGATGTTTTACTGAATACAGACAAATGTTGAAGACACCACAGCTACACAGATAACTAAGGAATCAGAGATTGAGTTAGGGAGAGGGATTTTCAGAGGGAAATGGGTGATACAACACCTGTCTCATAGTCCTGGACCTTAGGAGAGAAGCCGGGGATGCGGAGAAGAAGCTCAGCTTGATTAGCTGAGGGGAGCTCAAAACAGCAGCAAGGCGGGATGGAACTCTGGAGCGGGTCGAGCAATCCGATGAAGGTCTCGGAATCAGGGGTTTTTATAGGGTGGATTGTGACTGTAGGCTATGCCTTACTCGGGGAACAACAATGAGTTTTGGGTGCAAGACAATGTCTCGGAAAGGTCACGACTTTGCATGATGGAGTCAGAGCCGAATTAACAATAGTGTGGCTAGTATGCAAATACGCAGCGCTTACCAGTGGATGGCACAACCTTTGTCCAGTAGCCTGCTCAGGGCAGGAAGCTTTTGTTAGTATCGCGCATATGTAATAAGGTGTTTCCCAGAGAGGTCCCTGAAGTGAGGAACCGGCTGTGTCTGGCCTGCCTGGGTGGAGAATGGAATGTCCAGCAATTATCGGCCGTGCCTGTTTGCATGCTTGTCTGGTGGCGTTGCAAACACGTGGAGCAGGGTGGTGGAAGAAAGCCAAATGGTTCGATATTAAAATGATATCTAGGGGTGTCCCCAAGGAGGTCTAAACTGCAATAATATGGCACAAGCCCTGACTATAACGAATCAACACTGTGATCCTATCCACTTAGGATAACTGAGGAGAAAGGCTCTATCATACCATGTAGTTGAGGAGAAAGTTTTAATTGCTGCCTGTTTCTTTCCAGATAAGACACTGGCAAATGTCATTATACTTGATGTAATGTGAAATGTGGACTCACCGGTTGTTGCTACAGTAGTTCCCACCTGGACAGTGGGCTGTGTTGGGATTTCAGTTTGAAGATCATCAGCAACTGGCAAAAGCAAAAGCATGATCAGGGACAGGCAAAAACGTTCCTGAGGCAAAGGACAAGTGATTGACCCTCGTTGTTCCAAGCATAGATGCTGACCCTAGTGGTGCTTGAATGCTGGTGTTGGGATTGCATCTTCTCACATTTGAAGGCAGCAGGACAGTTTAAGATGTGCAGGATAGGCTCCAGGACACACCAAACATCCTGTTCTCCAAAAGAAGGAAAGGGCAAGAGAAAAGCTCAGGAATAATGACAGCGGGGGCTTGTTTTGCTGCTACCTCCTACTAGCTGCCACTTGAAGCTATTGCCTAACACCAATGAATGGCACGCCAGCCTAGCACATAATATTCTAAAGAATGAATCAGAGAAATATGGGATCCGCCATTCATGGATTGTTGTTGTGTGCCTTCAAGTTGTTTCTAGCTTATGGAGACCCAAAGGCAAACCTATCACAGGGTTTTCTGGCCTGAAAGTATGGGATGCACCCAAGGTCACCTAGTGGGTTTCTGTGGCAGAGTTGGGGAATCAAACCTTGGTGTCCAGAGTCCATCGCCCAAAACCACTACACTTCACTGGATACTCAGTTCTAAACTTTCCTTTGGCTGAAGAAGAAATGAAATATCGAAAGAATGAAAATGAGCATAAGGGTTATTTACTGATAAGATTTTTATCCCATACAATTCTGTAGAAGAAGCTGCCATTTTTAAAAAGTAGAAGGTGGATTTCACGCTTCAAATCACACCATTTTCAGAATTAATGCTGAAATTCTCTCTTTGCTCTCAACAACTTTGTACCAAGTTATTCAACAGCATTTGAATACCTAAAATCCGAGGTTGGCGGCAGAAACTGGGAAATGGAAGAAAAAGGAAGAAAATCATCATCGGCTGAATAGTCATCAGAAGAACAATTGACCACATTGCCAATTCTGTAGTAAACTGGAAGCTGGCTTCTAAGAGAAATCCCCTTCATGTGAGTGGGGATATTTATTTATATGTGCATTTGTTTCATGTGTTCCCTGACTTTCCACTATTGATAGCTTGGATAGTACTTAAGAAAATAATTCTAGAACAATATAACAAGACAGTGGAACTGAGAAATAGCTAAGAACTAGATTATGATACATTTACACTGATCTTCTATCAGATTAACTGTCATGGCTTTCTCCAAAGAGAAAGAGAAATTCCAACTAGAATTTTCCAGTTCATAGGGATTGGATAGTAGTGATTTAAGCCATTTCAAAAACCTATAAACCATAGTTAACTGGAAAAATTGGCAGGACGAAAATGAGTTTGTACTCAGGAGATTATACCACTATATCAAACCAGCCTCCTGATAACTTTTCAAAATTCTCTGTTTTCAATCTGTGAAAGTGGTCCAGTAGGACTGGTAGCATTACAGTTTCCATTTTAAAAATAAAGGACTTGGTTTGTGCCAGAGCTTACCACTGAAATATCTTTTTAATACCAAGACTAAGTCCTTCAGTATGTGAAACTGTAATGAAAATTGTGTCTTTGAATATGTGCAAAGTGCTAGCTGAGTTACTCTGCACCAAACATCCTTTTCTCTCACTGGCAATAAAAATAAAACTCATAAATTAAATAAATTGTAATTCGCTGCCCTTTCAGGACCCAAATCAGCTGCCTGTGGCAGCCACCTCACTCTATCTAAAGGTAGCACAAGCCCTGACTATAAAGAATTAACATTATGATCCTATCCACTTAGGGGAGTAGGGGAGAAAGGCTCTCTGATACCATTAGCTGAGAAGAAAGTTTTAATTGTTTCCTGTTTATTTCCAAGACAAGAAACTAGCCAATGTTATTAAACTTGATGTAGGGTAAAATGTGGACTCACCAGTTGTTGCTGAAGTAGTTCCCACCTGGATAGTGGGCTGTGTTGGGGCTTCAGTTTGGAGATCATCAGCATCTGCAAAAATATGATATGATTGGGGAGGGCTCCAAACATTTTGCCTCCCCCTAACAATAAGGCCAGCCCCAGAGATAATAGTCTACACAAATCATTAGGTAGATCTGTGATAATCTATTCAGGGATATGTGTGTATATATCTTCAAGTTGTCTGTCAATTTATGGTGACCCCATTAATTTCACGGTTTGTTTGTTTTTGTTTTTGTTTTTGTTTTGCTGTTTTTTGTTTTTTACCAAGCAGTACTCAGAACTGGTTTTGCCAGTTCCTTTCTCTGAAATGTAGCCTACAACACCTGGCATTCACTGGCAGTCTCCCATCCAAGTACTAATCAGAGCTGACCCTAGTTAGCTTCAAAGATCAGATAGGATCTGACGCCTTTAGAGTACTACGCAGTGCTAAGTCCCCTTTTGAGTGAATACAATAAAAGAAACAAAACAGAATGACAATGAGTATTAATGTTTCAACCCTTTATTTCATACAGTTCTATAGAGGGAGAAGTTAAAATGCAAAACATAAAAAGTTAATTTCAGTTTCATCTTTTTTCAGAATTAAAATTGCAGGTACATTTTGGGCTTGGTCCTAAAAAAGCTTTTTAGAGGTCTTGTAACATAAAAAAAAACAGCAGTAAGAAGAAATCACACTGAAAAGCAACATTTCATGATCCAGACAAGACTACCAGATTAGAAAGAGGTAAGTCTAGTGCAATGAATTATTCACTGAGCACCAAGAGTCTCCTTTACTTATGGGTTCTTTGGCCTTATGTGAACACTTGAAGAATTAATCTATTCTTTGCAGCAAGCTAGCAGCTATTGAGCTGAAGTCCACCTCCAGTGTCTCAAGTCAGGCTGGACTTCCATACAAGAACCTGCACCCAGTTGTTTCACAGGGCTTAAATATCATCAGTAGGGGAGATAGAACTGGAGTCTATGTATGTGAGAAGAAAAATCACCAATCATTGCTGAACATTCAGTAACAGCAATTTACATTGTGGACTTGCAAGTTGTTAACTGTATTCCTGGGTCTGTAGTGAACTGGATGCCAGCATCTAGAGCAGATCATTTGTAATTACTTAGAAAGCAATGCTGTAATCACTAAAAGTCAACATGGATTTCTCAGAAATAAGTCATGCCAGACTAATCTTATCTCTTTTTACAATAGGGTTACCAGCTTGATAGATGGAGAGAATGCTGTAAACATAGGCCCTTTCCACACGGGGGTAATAAAACGTTTTAGCGCAGTGTAGCGCGATATCTGACGGAGGTCTTCCATACCTTAAAGTGCGCTGAGTCGTCTTTAATTTCCAAGTTCCACACGTCAATCCGTTCAGAAACGTCTCCAACTGTGCTTGCACGTGCTTTTTAAAAACCGGAAAAAAAGTGTTTCTTTTCCCCCTGATCCGCGCAATCACGTTCTTGCTCACTTGTGTGGAAGCGCAGATACGCGCTGATTCGCCCCTGAGATGAACGGGGGACGGGCCGTGGGCATGGACAGCTTCGGCGGTTGGCCCGCCCCACAAAGAGCCGAACGGCGCCATTTTTTAATCCTCGCTAGCGAGAGCCCACAGCAGGAAAAAGAAAAAAGCATTGCAGGTACGCTAAATTGGAATTATTTATTTACAGTCCATCTTAAAATCGCCTTTTGATGTTTCCGTGGGGATATTGGAGCTTCAGGGGGACTGTGGATTTATTGCCTTCATCTGGAGTGGCCTATCCGGGGTGGGGGTGGGGGTGGGGGGGGGATTTCTTGGGAAGTTGCCTCTAGTGACACCGCCATTTTGCAACCCACCACAAACCGCTGCATGTGTGAGCCGGGGGGCAAGGGGGGCCGCGGCGGGTGGGGACCCTTCGGCGCCCTGCCAAGAGGGCGCTGAACGGACAGGGCAGCATGGTGGCCGCCAAGGGGTCCCGCGGGAAGCCTCGGAGTAATGGCGCCTTCACTTTGAAGAAGCGCTGCGGGGATATAAATTGCAGGTTTGGCAAATTGGGATTATTTCTTTGAACGCCCCCCCCATTGCTACCGCGGAGGAAAGCAAAAGATCCACAGCCACCTGGAGTTTCAGTGGGGGCCTGGAAGCTTCAGGGGGCTGTGGATTCTTCCGCGGCGGCATATTGGGGGGGTTATTTTTAGAAAGTCTCCCCTAATACCGTCATTTCGCAACCCGCCACAAAGCGCTGAATGTGTGAGCCGGGGGGCAAGGGGGGCCACGGAAAGCCTCGCCTTCATGTTGAAAAAGCGTCGTGGGGCTACCCTGACTGTCCCCCGGAAATGCTGCCCAGAACATGAGGGAAAACGGGGCAGGGGGCCATGTCCTGCATTGGGCAGAATGGACCGAAATGAGTGTGGAGGGGTGGCTAGCTGGGGGGCTGCAAACCCCAGGCATTCAGCCCGACCAGTTATCTCCCTGAACGGCATGATTGATTTGCAGTTGGTGTCACTTGAGGCCGAGAGAGTGTGACCCGACTGACATCCCTTGCTCCAACGGAACTAGAGCCTGATTGGTGGGCAGTTGGTGGGGGCCACGACAGGGACGCGGTCTATCTGGATGGGGAGGAGGGTGCTCCGGACAGAAAGATGACCAGCCTCCCCAAAACCAACTATTTCCTTGCAGGGGGATCCCCGGTGGCCCGTCCTTCGAGGCGGACAGAGGGATCAGACAAGGAACGCTCCGTGGCGAAAAACCTCCATCCAGTTCTCCAAAATACCTGCAGCTCGAACTGGTCACCTGGCTTCTCTGTCAAAAGATGCAGTTGCTTCAAGTACTAGCAGGTATAGGCCATAAGCTGTATGCGCACTCCTTCAAACCATGGATTTCAAGTGGTGGACTCCCATCCGGGTCTAAATCCCAATGCACCCTGCTTAGCATCCAGGTTTGGCATGGGATTTGGGGCCTGTTCACACAATCTTCAAGTGCTTTGCACACCTGCCTTGCTATGGCAGGTGGATCCAGGTTGAACTGACTGCTTCCAAGGGTGAACTGGTTACATGCAACCATTGAAAACAAGTCACAGGATAGTTTAGAAAAATATGTTTTATTAAATTACTAGATATTATAACTAACCCAACATAACATAAGAAAAAAAGGAAACAAGGTTAAAAACATCATAGGATGTTGCCCCTCCTCAGCTGTCTCTTTATCTCCCTCAGTTCCCTCCTTATGTCTGCATATGAATTTTCTAGGGCGGCAGACACCTCCGTAAGGCTTCTCTGTGCGGACTCGTCTGTTGGAGGGAGAGTAGATATTAGGACGCCGTGCTGACACGCTTGGTGAAAGCACCGTAGCCAACCTTCCATCATGGCCACCCGTGTTGCTAACTTACACATCTCAGCCGTTTTCTTTTCCAGCGTGGTCGTCCCCGCCATTAAGGAGTCCGCGATGGACCTCAGGTCCTGGGGGGATGGACCTGGAAAGAAAAGGTGACATTGGCGGCCAGGCACTCCTTGGAGTGGGCCTCCATGTGTGCCACCTTCCGCGGAGTGATTTTTTTATACTTGCCAGCTGTGTGTGAGGATGCGCCAGGAAAGTGTCCCTCTCGCTCCTCTGCTGCGGACAGTGTGCCAGCTGCGAAAGGAAGGAAACTGTTCAACATCCCTGTCAGCAATTGTGCATCTAATCTCCACATTTTCTCCCACATAGGTGGTTACTGTACCGTCAGCTGCTGGCTCCTCTTCCCCTGGCGTGTCAATCACCAGGTCGCCGTGACCGGGGAGGAACCAGCGGGGCTCTCTGCTTGTGCACCTGTGACTGAAATAGAAGCAAGCAGGAAACAGATGTTGCCCCGAAAACAGATCAACTTCCTAGCTGTGAATAAAGTTTTCACGCCAAAGCTGTTGCACATGTTTTACCTATATCTTCCCCTGCGCCTTCGCGGCCACTTTCCTCCCCAGGGCCCGAGCTGTCCCCCAGCACGATTGTTTCAGGCTCTGGAGAAACAGGAACAAGCAAAGCTCTCAACCTTTGCAAAACAGCGGGCAGACCTCTCGTAGAACACACCAGTTCCCCACGTGTTGGCATACGCAGGGACAGGGCTGGGAATCTCATAAGAACTGGAGGTATTACACTTGCCTTCCCTCTCTGGGGTCCCGGCGACATCAACATTCCGCCTGGTGGCACGGCGTCTGGCACCTGGGAAGGGAAGTGGCACATGCTGCTGTCAGTGTGTGCTCACATAATGGGGGGAACCAGGAACCCCCCACCGTTTGATTGACCATCACTTGTTCATTGGGAGGGGGATGGTTGTCAAGGGTCTTCCCCTCTTCCTTTTGGTGGCCGCACAGGAATGTGTGTACCATCAACCGCGCCGATGCATTGGGGAAATCCCATGCGATGGAATCCATCCATGACCTGCAATGGGTGGCAACACAAAAAACAAACATTACTCCTTTCATGGCCAGTGCAGGGATAGCAGTGGGACCGGTTTGGGCTGAGATAGCATCACCGGTAGACGTCGGGGCGCGGGGGAGGAAGGGAGAGAGGGTGGGAGGGGAAAGGGTGGATGGAGGTGGGGAGGGGGGACGGAGGGCCGCGGATGGCCGCGCGCGTGGCGTGGCCAGTGCAGGGATGGTGGCCGGAACGGTCTGGGCTGAGATAGCGTCACCGGGAGACGTCGGGGCGCGGGGGAGGGAGGGAGAGAGGGCGGATGGATGTAGAGTACTCACTCTGCGATAGTCTCCAAGGGAAACGGTGGACGACAGGAGGACCTGCTCTATTGCCAGACACACCTCAATGACAATCACAGCGACTGTGGAGATCCCCAAGCCGAAGGTGTTCGCCGTTTTGCGATATATAAGCGGCGTTGACAACCACCACACAGTAATCGCCACTCTCTCCTCCACAGATATGGGTTGACGCATTTCTGTGGCTTTCCTCTCAAGTGTGGGACGCAGACGGTCGGCCATCTCGAAGAGGGTGGCTTTCGTCATGCGAAAGTGGTAGAGCCACTGGTCATCGTCCCACTTAGCAAGCACCTCCTCAGCCCACCATGTCCTCCGCATCCTCTCCCTGACCCACCACCTTCTGGGGCGTGGGAGACGCCGCGAGTGTCCTCTCAGAAGGGGCGCATAGAAAACGTCCTCCTCCTCATGGTCGCGATGGAGCCTGGACCTCCTCGCTCGATCTCTGGCCCATTGTTCTTGCATGGTGGCCACCACTACACCCAGGACCGCAACAAAGGGCCCCAGGAACCTGACCAGGTCATCGAGAACCTCGCCCTCCATCGCAAAGCCACGAACAAGACAGAAAATCGGTGAAGCAGGAAGCACAACGACCGGCACCAACCGACGCACTAGCCAGAGGTGGGGGGTGGCGGCGAAAGGCGGGAGGCGTTGGGGGAGGACCTTGCATACGTACGTGCGCGCATGCGCGGGTATGTACCGACGCAACGCGCCATTTCTTCAAATCGAAATCAGTCTATCACAGCCATAGTGGGCGGGGTTATGTTAATAGCGGGGGTGGTCAGGACGGCAACGTGTGGATCTCTGAAACCGCGCTAAGCCGGATCAAACATAAGACGTATGAATAGAGAGAGCGCATTAGCGCGGATACAAAAAAACCCGGTAAAAACCGGCCGGAACCGTCACTACGCGAATTCCTCTTCTCGTGTGGAAAGGGCCATAGCATAGCTTGATTTTAGTAAGGCCTTTGACAAAGTTCCCCATGCCATTCTTGCAAAGAAACTAATAAAATGTGGGCTGGATTGGTAATTGGTTGACCGACGAAACCCAAAGGGTGCTCACCAATGGCTGCTTTTCATCCTGAAGAGAATGACTAGTGGGGTGCCACAGGGTTCTGTCCTGGGCCCAGTACTATTCAACATTTTCATCAATGACTTGGATGAAGGAGTAGAGGGCATGCTGATCAAATTTGCAGATGACACCAAATTGGGAGGGGTTGCTAATACCCCAGAGGACAGGATCAAATTTAAAAATGACCTTGACAGATTGGAGAGCTGGACCTTTCAACAAGAGAAATGTAAGGTCCTACACTTAGGCAGAAAAAATAGAAAGCACAAATATAGGATCGGGGACACGTGGCTGTATAGCAGTACATGTGAAAGGGATCTAGGAGTCTTGGTAGATCACAAGCTGAACATGAGTCAGCAGTGTGATGCAGCAGCCAAGAAAGCCAATGCAATTCTTGGTTGCATCAATAGGAGTATGGTGTCTAGATCAAGGGAGGTAATGGTACCACTCTATTCTGCTTTGGTTAGACCTCATTTGGAATACTGTGTCCAGTTCTGGGCACTTCAAATCAAGAAGGATATCGACAAGCTGGAATGTGTCCAAAGGAGGGCAACCAAAATGGTGAACGATCTGGAAGCCATGCCCTATGAGGAGCGGCTTAGGGAGCTGGGTTTGTTTAGTATGCAGAAGAGAGGGTTAAGAGGGGCCATGATAGCCATGTTTAAATATTTGAAGGGATGTCATGTCGAGGAGGGAATGGGCTTGTTTTCCACTGCTCTAGAGACTAGGACAAGGAGCAATGGATTCAAGCTGCAAGAAAAGAGATTCCACCTGAACTTCAGGAAAAATTTCCTAATGGTCAGAGCTGTTCGGCAGTGGAATATGCTGCCTCAGAGTGCAATAGAATCTCCTTCTTTGGAGGTTTTTAAGCAGAGGCTGGATGGCCATCTGTTGGGAACGCTTTGATGTGGGTTCCTGCATAGCAGGGTGTTGGACTGGATGGCCCCTGTGGTCCCTTCCAACTCTATGATCTAGAAGAAGAAAATTCCCAAATGAAAGGTGACATTTAATTAATTTACTATATTAATTATACATACATACATACATACATAGTTGTGCTCTAATTACTTACTAAGCAATAGGGTTCAAATGATCCAGTTCTAGCTAGCTAGAGAAGTATAACAGGCCAGAATGTGGATCAGAAACATACTAGACAGGCTACACACTTACTAGCAAACTAATGTAAAAATTCGTAGCATAAACACACCCCTGTTGAATAGTTTCAGATGAAAATAGGTAGAGCCCACATTTTACAAGGCATTGATGGCTTTTAATGAGCAGAGTATATCAAAGCACACTCTATAAATTTTACCGAGAATACAGAAAAATCTAAAAGATATAAAGACAAACTTAGTTACTGCAACTACACACATCTGTACATTTGCCTTTAATCCTTGAAATCTTTGTAGAAAAGGAATATCAGGCCATTTCCGCACTACACTGTTATAGTGCTATCATTCCACTTCCAACATCCTGTGGAATTCTGAGGCCAAAGAGCTCTCTGGCTGCGAAGTCTAAATATCCTTCCCTAAACTGCAAATCCCAGGATGCCATAAGATGCTGAAAGTGGAACGATAGCACTGTAACAGCATAGTCTGGAAATGGCCTTCATTAGACAAAGTAGGGAAATAAACAAACAGTAGAAAATTAAGCACGGTTTAGCTTACCTGCTGGTGTGATTGTTTCTTGTGCAGTTACTGGGGAAAGTATAAAAAATGTATAAAAGTATAAAAAATGTAAATAATTGTTTTAAGGACAATGTGCATTTTGCACTTTAAAAAAATCAGTATCTAAACAATTCACATTCTGTACCAAAAAATCAGTGACTTCTGCAATTTGAATTATTCAAATATGGCAATTTGCAGAATCTATATTGTGTATAAATTATGTATTCTTGCCCTATTTTGCATTTATTTGGGTTGTGCTAGTTATGGCAAGAGACTTGGGCCTGTTCAGAAGACTGAAGTCACAGCCTGGCCACAGGAGCAAACGAAGAAGAGAAAAGAAGACCTTTATAGGCTAGAAATGTTTTTGATAGGGTTTAAACTATTTAAGCAAGAGGCCCAAGCAAAAAGGAAGCAAAGGCTATTCCAAATTTAGGGAGCTTCATTGCATAAATAGAAATGACAGAAGAAATAAACAAAGACAATAAAAGGTTGAAAGCAGAACAGACTGAAAATGGAACAGAAAGAAAAAGCAGATTTGGAAATATTAAAAGCTGCTAGTGTCTTGGCTTGGTGGTTTTAGATTGTAAACCACAGAGCAGGAAAACATTAAATTAACAATCTGTGAGTCACTCTGGGAGCATTTTTGATAGAAGGGTGGGGCATGAATGCTATAAGAATAAAGAAATGGTAAGTTAATATAGTTAGAAAACACAGTTTTACATTCATATGTCATAAAAGATAGCAAAATAAGTACTTTGACTCAGCTATGAAGTCATTTAATTGCAAGTCTTATTTACAGGGTGTTAGAACAAGCCCCAAAACCTTTGTTCTCCAAAATCTTAAAACTCATTACATACTCAACATGCATCTAACTCACTTTGTAAATATTATTACAACTAAGATAGTCAATGGCATTGAAATGAAATCCCATACTTTCATCACTTGTCTCTCAGGACCCGCATACTGGTGCAACATGTGGCTTAACTTAGACAATGAGATCACCTTAAACTTTAAAAAATTAAACTTTATTTAAATCAGTCTTGCACTATGGCATCACTTTAAGGCTTAAAGCAATGCAGTCATGAAAGACTCATAGAAATTAATGGCATGTTTTCTCCCATGACTAGAACCAATAGGGTTTTTTTTAACAAGTAGAAGCTGTGTGGCTATCAATACACAGCTGCACAACTGGCAAAAATCAATGGGTAAAGTTTTCTGCACTATCACCAGCTGATTTCATCCCCTTACATGGTCATCAAATACCTGTAGCTTCTCTTCATTTAAATCAAACAAACAAACGTCATTCAATCCCAGATGTCTTTGTAGCCATATATACAGGTGTCAGAATGTTGCTATTTGGCATCTCTAGGTTTGCTCATGGACACTTCTATCAGGACAATAGGCTGAGATGAATTGTTTGGGAGGAGCCCAACCTGTAGCAAGGAGGGAGTGGCCAATGGAAAGGATATAGGCAAAGCCCCTGGGCGATAAAAGACCTCTGCAGTGGAGCTGGTTGCCACTTTTCTATCTGGATGCTGTTGTGTAAGAGGAAGGGTAAGTGGTTGCTTTGTTTCAAGGAGATGTGGGTGTTGTTGAGTGTGTTTGTGAAAGTGTATAGATAACATATGTTTATTGCAGAGCATTACTTCTGAGGAGTTATGTTGTGCTGTACCATAAAGATAGTGAGTCCAGGGCTCAATTTGGATCACATGCTCTAAGAAGATAATGGCTTTAATATGTTACAGGGTCCCTATGGCTGTGATTTTGGGTTGAAGGAAAGCTACTGAGGGGTGGGAGCACTTGCTAAGAGATGTCTTCTGGCAAAGTCCTTGTGTCTTTGGCATGCCTACATAATGGCCATATATCACTACAAGGCTGACAGCACTCTTCTGTCTCTGTGCCTCAATTGCTACATGGCACAGACAGGCAAGGGAAATACTTCTCATCACTATGAGCTTGGAAAGTCCTCACCTACAGCTGTTAAAAAGCACAGCACTTGAACATATTAAAATGACAGCCTTGTGTGAGGGAGAAAGCGATGCTTGTTGCTGAAGCCTGCACAGCAAACACTTGTGTGCGTGTATGTGCGCGCCTTCAAGTCACCTGTTGACTTAAGGCAACCCCATGACTTTCATAGGGCTTTTGTAGGGAAGGAATACGCAGAAGTGGTTTCCATGTGGGAATTTAGTAGTCAGCTTTTTTCCTGGCATGGAAACCTAGTCATGGGGAGCAGCTTCATCTGCTTTAATTTATGTATTAGGCTGCTTTTAAAGGCACAAGATGTGGTAACAGTTGAGGGAGCTCCTGTAGATGTGGGCAATGGCCTGGGGAGGCTGGAATGTGTTGGTAGCAGGTCTAAAAAATAAAACATGCAAGCCTATTGGTGCTAAGGTGGCAGTAGCAGAGGAAAGCGGAGCCAGGTAAAATTTGAATGGGGATTAGAAACAGATGGTTCTTTCAGTCACAAGCAGTGCTAGAAAATAGTTTGCTGTAAAATACATAAGCTTGACTTTGTCTTCACTGGATGCTATGTCATCTTTCAGAGCTGATTCCATGGCAAATCCACCTAGAACACCCGCCAAGACCCCAAATCGCCGTGCTTCCTTGACCTTGGAAGATGAGACGCTGGCCCAGTTTTCTCGTGGCCGCCACCTCCCAGATGTCTGCTCCACAAGGGTCTCCCTGATTCGCAAACAGGTCTCTGCCTCATCACTCCCTGCTGAGGGACTATCCCGTGTTGCCCCACTCGCTGTGCCACGGTGCTGTCGCTTAAAATCTCCTTCTGAGCCAGACCGTTTAGTACTTGCCCTAGTACAGGCCCTGGCTCAGGCAGGCCTCCCGCTTTCTGAGGCAGAGCTCTTTGAGGGCCTTCTCCGCCTCCTGGGTGCTAGACGACCAATACTCTCTGTAGGGCAGCTCCACTGTAACGTTCTCCCAGCCTTGGGACGCCATCATGAATCAGCTCTTCGGCACGCTCTTCAGCACCGTGATGCTTTCGTTTTCCTCCATGAGGCAACCACTGGTGATGGACGTGCTGCCCTGGGCATCTCTCTTTTGCCTCTTGACAGGGCTGGGAAGCCTCCGCTCCTGCTTGGAGTGGAGTTCCTGGAACAGATGAGCCATGCTTTAGTGGCCCGGGCAGTTGCCCGTGTGCTTAGTGAGGGGCATGTCTTATTCCACCGAGTGCTGGCTGTGGTGACGCCTGGAAGTGCTCCCATGATACAGGCTTTTGCTGCTAATGGGATTTTGAGAGCAGTCTTGTCAGCTGCCCTCCACGTCCCCTGCTTGTTACATCAGCTGGAGTTGGTGATGGAGCTGTGGCCAGACAGGCTGGAAAGATTAGCCATGTTGCTGCACCTTCTAGAGGATACATTTGGGCAGCGTCCCGCTCTCCGTCACCGCTATGAGCTGTTCCTGAAAGAGCGTGAGATGGGCCTCTCCTTGCCTATGCCCAGTACAGAGATAGGTCCAGAAGCTTGGCTGAAGAAAGCCACCAGCATTGCAGAACATCTCCCTCTTCTAGCAGAGTTTGTAGCCACTGATGAAGAAGAGGGTGCTTTGATGACAAAACTACAATCCTTCCTAGGGGAGGGTAATGAGGAGCTGGTGGCAGAAGCAACTTTTGTAGCAGAACATGCATCTGGTTTGTTGAATATGGCCCAGTTCCTCCACCAGACAGGGGAGCCATTGGCCCACCGGGTCTATGGAGAACTGGATTCTTTGCGTATTTCTTTCTCTTTCCACTTGGACACAACATTGGGGCCTAGCACGGAAAGGCAATTAGCTCTGTGCCAGCCCCCATTGACGGATCAGTTCCGTGGGATCCTGACTCGTAGTCTGGCCCAACTGGAGCACTTGTTTGACTCCCATCCTGCTATGCCCACCCTGAGAGCCATCCGGGTGCTAGACCCCAAGCAGCTAGGGGCTGTGGGCTGGAATGGATTAGCGCATGAGCAGGCGATCCCTGGCCTGGCAGAGGTGCCAGAGATAGAATGGTTCCGGTACCAACACTTGGCAGAAGTGGCTCCTGCCGATTTCTCCCTGCCCCAGTGGTGGGAGGCACATGCAGAGCAGCTTCCCACACTGTGCCCGCTGGCCCGGCGATACCTCTGGCTGCCAGTCTGTTCTCCCAAGTCTCCTTTCCACCCAGGAGAAATACTCAAGCTAAGAGGTGTAGAGGAGGGCTTGACAGGAGAAGCAGCCCGCCTCCTGTGCATGCTCAGATATAACCGCAACCGACTACTCTCTAGTGCTTGACAGGAGTAGCCTTTAAGCCCCTGTTGCATGGCATAGAAATCCTGGGTGTTGTGAACCCAGTTCCAGCTATCCTCTCGGCCTCTCACATTTCTCTTCTTTTTATCCCTAGATTGCTTGGCTTGTCAACCATATGGGAAATCGCAATCTATTACGGTAGTGAGCTAATAAAATCCTATGATCTGCAACAAATGTTCTTAGTTCCTTCCTTTTGATAGAGATCCTATGAAGCATGATGGGGGGGGGACTTTGGACATTATCAGTGAGGTGTAAACCTAAGAATATTTTCCATTTGGAGATCCAATCCAGCTCTTGCAGGGATATTGCTCAGCAATATCTAGAGGCTCCTTAAATTCCCAGTGCATTAAAAAGCTGCAAATACTTGCTAGGCAGCCTAATCCTGAATTTTCTTATATGGAATCACATCATTTAATCATAGGAGCCATATAAACAGGAACACTATCATCCCAGTAAGTGAAGTGGGGAGTTCTTTGAGACTAGCCCCAGTGTCTTTAAAAGCCAGGTAAACTTTTAGCAAGTGACACCTACCATACAGCCAAAGCTTGGCAAAGCTGCTGGAGTTCTCTATGCCTGTTGGCCATGTAAGATGGGGAATTTTTTATTTTAAAAAAAACCTTCCAAATTCTGTATGTGGGCTTAAGAACAGCTATGCTTGCTTGGAGTTCTGCACAGCCCTTGAAATTACAGCATCTCTAGGTTCCTTTTTCCTGACTTCACAGTCACTGGTACCATGAGTTATCTTGCTACCCAGTCACGGTTTCTGCCAGCATCTTTGTTTGCATCTTTGGACCTTGAGAAAACAAACCTTAACAATGGTGCTAAAGAAAGATAAAAGGAGTTGGAAGAATGATCGCTCTGCAAGTAGAACCCTGCTGGAGGTAAGGGCCTTTCGCACTTTGCAGTTATAGCACTATCAGTGCATACCTTCCAACTGTCCCAATTAATCATCTCAGATTTTCAGCTACCTTCAAATGTTCTCTTCTCTCTCCTCCTCCCACTTTCCCCCTCAGCTTACTTCATTTGCTGCAGACTGAACTCAAAGTACAAAAGTCATTTGCCCTCAACTAACTCAGCAAGGAGGGGAGAGGGCAGAATCTTGCACTTCCCAGTAGGCTCGGGCAAAACCAAACTGCTGCAGCTACTCCTAGCCTGTCTGATCTTCCTCTTTAATAACATTTGTCATCTTAACCACACTCTTATGTTACTTGGTCATGTGTATCCCAGTTTTCATCTGTGAAATTTGGAGGGTATATGATTCTGCCATGGCTGCATCCTATGGAAACCTGGGATATATAGGTTGATGAGACACCAGGGCTCACTGACTGAGAATTCTAAATACCCCTCTCTAAACTGCAAATCCTAGAATTCCTTAGGATGGAATCACAGCAGTTAAAGTGGAATCATAGCACTACAACAGTGTAGTGTGAAAGGACCATAAGTCTGGCATTCACATCACCAGGGTTTTCCTTCCCTTTCTATTCTTATTGAGAAGGAAAAGATTAGCAGATGTGTTAGTGACTGTAGCATCAGACCTTGCTGCCAGACCACCTAACATGAAGGACTGGGGTAGGACACACCTGCAAAAGGAAGAACTGTGTGTGTAGATCATGGAGGGGTGCTATCAGCGTGCACGTCCTGCTTCAAGTCTGTTCCTAGTTCGTTTTTGGTTCCAGGTAGGGCCTTATGACACGGGCTGTGGGAGTTAGCATTTCATGGTTTTACAGCTAGACACCTGCCCTTTCATTGCTTCTTCTTGCCAAATGTATCTTCAGGGAAGTTATTTGCCTTTCTACAAGGACAGGTTTTTTTAAAAAAAAAATTGCCTTCAGAAATTTAGCACTATTGCTATAAGTCACTCTGGTGGTTGCTGTGCTTTTCCTTCCCATGAGGTGGTAGAGGAGACTGATGACAGAGGTAAAAGAAAGGGGAGGGTCTTGGCCAAAGAATAACACAGCAATACCATGCTAGCAGTTTATCCCTATTGTTATAAAGAGTTTTTTAAAAAAATGATTAAATAATTGTAAAGAGGCTCTGGAGAGCAAGGGTGGGGATTTCAACACATATGGACATCAACAAGAGGAGAGAAATGCAAGGGATGCACCCACATCTTGTATCAGAATCTCAAGCAAGATGCCAGAAATGTACTGAAACATGGTGCTTTTTATTAAGTTTTTTTTTAAAGAGAGATTGGATGGGGAAGCAACAAGAAGTACCACGAAACAAAATTAAATGTTGTAGCACCTTGCAGCCCAACTGTGCTCAGTCTGAGTCAGCCTACTATGATACAAAAAGAGCAGCGCTCTGAAAGCAGCAGTATTCAAATCCACACAGCAAGCCAAGATATCTTCCAGAAACCTAGCAGGACATGACAGCCCTTGCCTGAGGGACAACAGCAAAGAAGTGTGGAAATGTGCAGTTTACATTTACACAATTAGGATGGGCTGGGGGGTGGGAGCTGTAGAGTGGTATCTGGGTTCCCTGATAGATATTCTCAACCGTGAGTTAACTTCTTTGCTGACAACTTTACTTTTCTTTCTTGGTCACGTAGGCAAAAGCAGACCCAATTTTTCCTCACTCTAATACTTATTTTCCCACTGATGTCTGTGTCTTGGGAAACCATGCAACATGTGTTTTCTTTCACAATAAAATAAGTGTATGAGTTTACTTTTTGTTTAGAACTATAAAGAGAATTATGGGGGGTAGGAAATCTTTCAAGGGTACAGAATTTCTTTAGCTGCAGTGCAGGGGTTAATTCTTTTCTGTGGTAAACATATGGTAGAGGAAATGGCTAGGTTCTTTGGAGCTCCATTTGACACCCACGCACTAATAATAAGAGGGATCTTTTCAGCCATTAGGAATGAACCCTGTTTCCCACAGCTGAATATTCTGGCAATGCTTCCTCTGAGATTAAGGGTGCCTCCAGGCAAATTATTATTACTATGCAAAAATACTGTCTCAAACACAGAATTTTATGGGAGGTCTAAACATTGTCTTCCATTTGGAACTCTCTCATGTTTCCTCATCATTTCCTCCTCTTTTTAAATTTTTTTCTTATCATAAAAATATATGTTGAGAAGGAAAAGATAGCACAGATGTACCAAGCCTTTTCAAAGATGATGCAAGGAACCCTCTGAGCTAAATAAATTTTGTCTTTGTGGATCCAACTTTATTTTACCAAATTAACGGTATAGACGGTGGTGGGAGAATTAGCAGGGAAGATTTAGTGGGCAAGGAACTCCACAATTGTCAATTTTCCCTGGACAATACATCTTCCCCGAAGCTGAACTTGACTCTGGGTTTTGAGGATTGTTTAAAAAAAAAAAAAAAGAACAGCGTGGGAGGGCCGGAGGGTTGAATTTCTTCTGCAAATACTCTCCAAATCCTCAAACATTAGGAGGGTAACTGGTGTTTGGGAACCTCCAGTCTAATCTATCCCTAAGGTGACTTCACACATGTAGGTATGTTGCTTGCTTGCCCAACATGCAATGCTTATACGTGTCATCAGTTCCATTAAATAGCGTTTTGCATAAGCAAAATAGAAGTTGCTATGTGCTGAGCTTGATCTATGATGGTTCATTCACACATGCACATTGTCTTGTGGTGTTTACAGCCTTCAGTGTGAACACCTGGGACATCTTCACACATGCTTCTACACCCCATGACTATGTCTAGCTTTGATTACTATTCCTTTAGTGACTGGTGGTTGAAGGTGTGAATGGGTCCTATGCCATCCATTCACTGATATGAATTTTCTATCAAAGATGTTTATATGTGACATCTCTTTTGTACTAACATGCTTTGTCACTTGCCATGAAGCAAGTGACAATATATAAGAGCCAACCTTAAATGCATGGTAGTCAGGCAAGAAACACATCTGTGAGCTATCTTTCAGACTTTCAAAGCACTGCTAATTCTATGGACTTACCTGCAGAGAGGAATAGTACAACTGCTAAGAAAATAATTCTGGACATCTTGAAGAGGAGATGGGGGTTCTCTAAGTGGGTGGATTCTTTTGTCCCCTTATATATGCATTTGACCATTAACACCAGCAGCCTTTGACATTCTAGACCTGTTTAGTTGCCTCATTTCAGAAGTTTGTCCTTCTGCATCACTGCATTTCATCCTATTTGCTTCTAATCCCTTAATGTCCTCTAGTATGACAGACAACAGCTTAGGTGCTGCAGAAGGTACAAGGTACATTAAAATCAACAGCTTGGGTGCTGCAGAAGGTACAAGGTACATTAAAATCAAAGTGTGCATGCTGCTTGGATTCTTTCTTTCTTGTCTGATATGCACACAAGAGAGAAGGCATAACAAATCTCCAGGCCAAAGTAATCAGAGCCAATTCAAAGCCCATGGTGCTTGAGGTAGCTCAGAGATTTAGTTGTGATAATTGCCTTTTTTTTCTGCCTGAGCTTGTTGCCAGTTGCAAGTAATCTGGATAGCAATGGCAGCAAGCCTCCCTGGGATGAAAATGATGCTGCTTAATGTCAGGTTGGTGAATGGTGAAACACCTGCTATTCAGGACTTGATCCTGGATGAACATGGCAATCTGGCATGTATTACAGAGAGCTGGTTGGATGAGGCTGTGTGTGTGTGTGTGTGGGGTAATCTCACTCAATTTTGCCCACCAAAATTCTCTGTGCACTGGGGTGGGGCAGGAAGGTGGAGTTGCAGTGGTCTGTCGGGATAATATTCTCTTGACCTGGCATCCTATCCCTTAGTCTGCGGGGTTTGAGTGTGTTTATTTAAAAGTGGGTAGCCAGAATGGATTAGGGATTCTCTTGGTATACCGCCCACTCCCCTGCTCAACAGTTGCCCTTTCAGAGCTAGCCCAGCTAGTCTTGGGAGTGGTATTTGTTTGCGATTCTGAGGGACTTCAATATTTATGCTGAGGCTACCCTGTCAGGAGTGGCTCATGACTTCATGTCCTCATGACAACCATGGGTCTGTCCCAAGTGGTTATCTGCCCCCATTCATGCTTCTGGGCACATTCTAGGCCTTGTTTTCTGTATGAGGGAAGTGTGTGTGATGCTGAGCTTGGAACGAAGGAGCTTTCTTCTGTTCTGCTGTCATAAACAGATCGCTTCTTGGTCAGGTTTAGACTTGCTGGGACTCAGAGCCTCTGCAAGAGAGTGGGACCCATTAAGATGGTCCCTAGGAGGCATATGGATCCAGATGGAACCTTGATGACTCTTGGGGAGTTTCTGGCTACCTTGGCAGGTGATCTTGTTGAAGTCCTGGTTGATCTCTGGAATGAGGAAATGACCAATTGCTCCTAAGCTTCACATCTCATGTACTGAAGCTAAACCAATCCCCTGATTTTCTAAAGAGCTGGCAGCAATGATAGGAATGAGATGGAGACTAGAGCAACAGTGGCAGGAAAGTCAGAGTGAGTCCAGTCAAATACAGGCTAAAATCTATCTGAAGGTTTATGGTGGTGCAATCAAGGTAGCAAAAAAAGGCTTTATTTCCTAGCTAACAATATTGCAGTTGCACAGAACCATTCAGCAGGGCGGTTTTAAGTGGTCAAGGATCTATTACAGCCTTGTTCTAAAAAGAATATAAGCCACTCATCAGCCCACTGTGAAGAATTTTACCACCATTTTGCAGACAAAATCACTCAGATTTGCTCTGACTTAGACACCAGGGTTCATACAGTTCTGGTAGAGGTAATTTTGGCCCTGGTTTGTCCAGTGTTGACAGATACTTTTCATTTTGTGCAGCCTGAGGGTGGTGACAGGATCCTTGAAGAAGTGAGAGCCACTTAATGACTCTTTACATCAAGACAGGGTCCCAACACACCTGAAGGAGACCTCAGTAAGACCCCTTCTGAAAAAAAAACTTATCTGGATCCTACTATACTGAACAACTGTAGGCAAGTCTCTAACTTTCCATTTTGGCAAGGTACTAGAGTATGTGGTGCCTTCTCAACTCCAGAGTTCCTGGATAAGACAGATTATTTAGATCCATTTCAGTCTGGTTTCAGACCTGGTTATGGGACAGAGACAGCTTTGGACACCTTGGTGGATGACCTACACAGGGAACTGGACAGGAGGAGTATGACCCTGTTGGTTCTGCTGGACCTCTCAGCAGCTTTCAGTACCATCAACCATGGTATTCTTTTGAGTTGCCTTGATGGGATGGGACTTGGAAGTACTATTCTAAAGGGGCCCCATTCTTTCTGAGGGGAAGCATTCTCAAGAGAGTGATGCTGGGAGATTTCTGCTTGACTGCTTGACACTGGTCCGTTATGCTGTTTAACATCTAGATGAAACCACTGGGAGAGCTTGTCCAGAGTTTTGTGGTCAAGTGTCACCGGTATGTTTGTAATACCCAGCTCTATTACTCCTTTCCACCTAATTCCAAGGAAACTGTTCCTGTGCTAAACAGATGCCTAGCGAATGTAATGGACTGGATGAGGGCAAACAAATTGAAGCTTAATCCAGACTAGACAGAAGAGCTCCTTGTCAATTGAAAGACAGGCCTGGGAATAGGTAATTAGCTTGTGTTAGATGAGGTTACATACCCCTTGAAAACACAGGTTTGCAGTTTGGGGATACTCCTAGATTCAGCTCTGAGCCTGGAGTCCCAGGTTCGAGCAGTGACCAAGAATGGTTTTACACAGTTAAAACTAGTCTGCCAACTGTGCCCATTCCTGGAGAAGCTGGATCTGACCATGGTGGTACATGCCTTGGTTACATACTGTTTGGACTACTGTAATGTGCTGTATGTGGGGCTGCCTTTGAAAAGTACTCAGAAACTACAATTGGCCCAAAGAACTGCAGTCATGTTGTTAACTGGGCTGATTACAAGGAGCACACAACTCCCTTGTTGCAGCAGCTCCACTAGCTGCCAGCCTGTTTCTGGGCACAATTCAAAGTGCTGGTTTTGACCTATAAAGTTTTAGATCGCACGGCCCAGGTTATTTGAAGGACTATATCTTCCTATATCAGAACTCTAAGATCATCCGGAGAGGTCCTTTTCTCTGTCCCACAACAGTCTCAGGAGCATTTGGTGGGAACAAAGGAGAGGGCCTTCTCAAGGGACTCCTCCTAGACTTTGGAACTCCCGCCAAAGGGAGACCAAGATGGCCTCATCCTTGCTCTCCTTCTGACAACAGGTTAAGACATTTCTGTGCCATCAAGCTTTTATAAATTGACTAGGTTTGGGCTCTTGATGCCGTGTGAGTCTGTTTTAAGGTTGGTATAGTTTTTAATGTATTTTAATATTTTTAATACGTAAAGTTTTAACTTTATTTAACTTGTTTTTAATTTCATATTTTCATGGATATTTTCATTTGTACTATTTCAGTGTTCTTAGCTAATGGGAGTGCTTTCTCCCACCAAAAGGTGGGATGTAAACAAAATAGTAGTAGTAACAATAACAACAACAAGAACAATAATAATTCCTATTCCCCTTCCCATGAATTTTCAGTCAGCTACAGCATAATTCAATGCTAGAGTGCGCATGATGATAGTCCTTGTATCTCCAGTTAAAACATCTATAAATGAAGCTTCACTACATCCTGTTACTATGCACCTAAACTCAATATTGTCTGCTCTGATTGGCAGCAACTTGGAAGGCTCAGTTGGAGATTTCTCTCAGTCCTGTTACTGGAAACCATTTTATGATTCAGGGGCTGAAATTAAGAGTTTGCATATGCAAATCATATGCTCTGCCATACTCAAATACAACCTCTTTCAGCAGATGGATGGAAGAAATGTGTGTGTGGCTACCTTGGAAGAGACTAGTTTGGATCTTAAAGAGCTCCCACCATAGTATAAGAAACTCTGTGCTCCAGGGCCATAGTCTGAGATTCCTTTCATGCTACACAATTGTAGCACTTTGAAACTACTTTAAATTTCATGGCTCAATGCTGTGGAATCTTGGGATTTGTAGCTTCATGAGGTATTTAGAATTCTCAGCTAGCAAAGTCGATTGCCTCATCAGACTGCAAACCCCAGAATCTCATAGGATGTAGCAATGGCAATTAAAGCAGTATCATACTGCTACAACAATGTAGTACAAAAGGGGCCCAAATGGGTAAGGATTATGGCAGTGGTTTTCAACCTGTGGTTCCCCAGATGTTCATGGATTTCAGCTCCCAGAAGCCCCAGCCACTATGGTCAATGCTCAGGGCTTCCGGGAGCTGAAGTCCACGAACATCTGGGGACCCACAGGTTGAGAACCACTGGATTATGGAGACTTCCTGGCTCTTCCAGCCCATCACCCTACCTAACATAGTCCCTGTTGGAGAATGCTGGGAGTTGCAATCCAACATCTGGAAGATCAGAGAAGACTCACGCCTGCTGCAAGGCGACTCTGCATGTTCTTGAATACCAATGGAGTATGTTGGAATTGTTCTGTGTCTCCTCCTGTGTTCATATTAACAACTTGAACCAGGCTTTGGAAATGTTGCAAGGAGGTTGGACTACAATTCTAGGAATCCTTCATTATATAAAATACATAACGCTCCATGCTGACTGGGGATTTTGGAAATGTGGTCTAGAAGGCTAACTTTTTGAAGGTCTGACTTGAACTGATTTCAAAGAAATAAACTGTGTGTTTGTTGCACAAAAACAACAAATAAACATGCAATGGGGAAAATCTGGTCCTATTTCTTTTCGTCTTTTTCATCCCCACTAAACTTTCTGTTCTTTTAAGGTGGGGGATCTGGGGTGCATTGAAGTATATCTCAGTGTATCCCACCAAGGTATGTTAAAATTTATTCTCTGAATGGAATTCTAGTTAGTAGAACATATTCTTGAGGCATTGTAGGTGGTTCTCCCAACCCTGAATTTTCTTCTAACAGTAAGCTTGTGACGTAAGCTAGTCCAAATACATACTCCAAGGGCTATGGAAAATCTTGCTTTTTCTTTTTCTTTGTCCCTTTTTTTGAATTGATGGTACAATTTGTCCCTTAGAACAGCATCCTTTGTCTGGCCACACAAATACATTGTTGAACCCTTGACATTATGAAACAGGCCACCAGCTGGCCACAGTCCATTTTCTTAATATTAAAGATACATACTTATTGAATCAAGCTATTTTAACTGACCTGCTTGTTACCTGATTTAATGCTCCAGTGAACACATCACATTTATCTTGATAACCTTCTAAATTCAGCCGTCAGAATTTTTCAAAGTATTTATTGTACACTCAGAAAACAGGGCGTGTTGCTAAAGGAGAATGCTGACAACACTTTTGATCACTGGACTGGGTTGTAAGTCAATCAAACTCCAACCCTCTGTTTAACAGCAAGGAATTAAAGTGTATCAAACTCTGTTGAGTGATATACAGTCCTCCCTCCACATTCACTAGGATGAGGTGCACAAGACCCCCGTAAAAGTGGGGGGGGAAAGTAAATAACTCTGGGCCCTCCCAAACCATATTTAACACACACACACAAAAGTATGATCACCATATTCAACTCACTGTGGATTCCTTTGAGCTATCAGGGTTCCTTCACAAGGCAGACGTGGGTGGCTGGTGGGGCTTACTAACACCTCCACTGCTGCCCCACACCATTTTTAATAGGAACTTACTAGCCTCATTCACAGATTCCCAGTCTCAGGAGGCTTACAGTCCCTATTAAAGATGGCATAGGGCAGCAGCAGAGCTGACAGCTAATAATCAGTGAATAATCAAATCTGCAAAAGTGAAACCTGCAAATGTGGAGGACTGACTGTAACTGAGATAAGGGGGTAGTCTTCTATTACATGTACTGAAGTGGAGGTCTGTTTTACACCAGATCTCTACAGACCAGTGTGCACACCTGCCTAAAAAGGAGCTGCACTAAGAAAGATTGTACACAGTGACTGTTACATTATCTCTTCCACCTCTTAAACCATTATGTTTTCTGTTGGCGCTACACATTTGGACTGTGGAAAGGGAGTTAGGTTGTCAAGTCAACAGCATTCTGTTGCCTGAGATTTCTAGGCCAAAACCTGAGGCCAAGCAAGGGGCCCCTCCAATGTTGTGGAAGCAGAGCAGGCAAGGAATGGATGCAGGGTGGTTATGGGCCAGCTGATTATGGGCAAAAAGCCCAGGATTAGGATAAAACCTGACTAATCCAGCAAACCAGAACAGAGGGTAAAGAACAAAATCTTTTTCAATGGTCAAGCAGGTCGCAAAATGCATCCAGTAAGTGCAGCAGTATCTACCATCCTTGCTAAGACTTGCCTCCCACAGAGCCTTATCTAGAATACGCATGACACATGAGGGAGTTTTGCAAGCCCCCTACTATGTCTGGTGCTTGTGGGAGGCTCACTGTAAGCTCTCAGTGTGTCACTGCTACCAGGACTTGTACAAGAAGGCTTGTGTGCTGCAGTGGAAGGAAGCGTCTGGTCTTGCTCCAAATGGCTCAATGGGCTCAAGTGCCTGCAGCCACCATCTCTCCCCACTCCTCCCTTTGCTGGCTTTTAGGTGCATCAGCACTGCATGAGTGCAACGTGCACACTAACTCCAAAATTCTGGCACCAGCTAGAAATGGTGAAAATGGGGACTCTGGCTTTAAAAATCACCTCCCATACGAAAAACGAATATTCTTCTCCTCTTGTGTTGCTCACTCACTCTGAAATTTGTCTCCCTACCTGGAGACCAAGAAAATCAAATGATCCTCTAAGAATTCAGCTGGTGCCCTAAGAAAAGCCATTCATAGAAGGGATAAATATTAACCCTTGGGGCTTCTCAAGTGTTAGACTGTGACTGGTTTGCTGGTCTTGTTAACAAAGGTAGTCTGGTCATAATATTTTATCAAGCCAAATCTGGCCGGTTCAAAGGTTTCACACTACCTGTCAGTCATAAGGCCAAACTCATGCCCACAGAGGGCTCTGAGGGCACACACCTCCACTGAGTTACTGGGTCACATTCCAGCCTGAACCATGGGATAAAGTGTCTGGTTCAAGCCCCGTAGTCAACCGAGATCAGCTGGGCAAATACTATTCTTACTGAGGCAAAGCGAAATGTAATTTGGGGAGGCTCTTCCCCTCTTCTCCTCTTCTCCTCTCTCCATCTCTTCTTTAAATGTTCCTGTTAGACTAGTCTCTTTTCAGACCTATGGCATAGCGCAGAGCCTTCCAAACTTTTCATGTTAGTGACATGCTTTTTAGACATCCATCATTTTGCAACTCAATAATTCAGTAAGTAATTCAGTAAGTGGAGGCAGCCTGGCCTGCCCTGCCGCCCTTGCTGAGATCTTCCCCAGCCCAGGGTGGTGCAGCGGGAGAGGCAGCTGCTCCACCTGGACCTGGCCCGCTGCTGTCACCTTCGCCGGGGACTTTCTGGGTCAAAGGCAGCAGCAAAGGCAGCCCCTTATCAGGCCTGGCTCACCACGGCAGTGGGAGAGGCAGCCCTTCCACCCATTAACATTCATGTGACACACCTACACACTGTAAATGGCACACTAGTGTGTTGCAACACACAGTTTGGAAAGCTCTGGCGTACGGTGGTGCTATTTGGCTTTGTTAGAAGAACAATGTTTTCCATAGATGAATTCCTTAACAGCTCTTGGTTGGGTCTGTTTTCAATTTATCAGTAAAGTCTATGACATAATTTGTTGTTGTTCTCAGATTCTCTTTCTGAAAAGGTCACTTCATTTTCAGGTGTCTGAAGTGAAGACAAATGTACAGAATTCTTCCAGCTTCTCTGCAACCATCTTGTGAACTGTCTCTTTAAGAAGCATCTAGTGCTGGCAGGCCATGTTAGCTTTTTAAAGGTAATGCTTTCTACTTTGGGGGCCAGAAACTAGGAAACCCAATTTGGGGTACCACCACAAACTCCTCAGAAGACTGGACAAGGCTGGGCCCATGTGGCTGTACTACCAGCAAGCAAGGAAAACCTGTTCAATTAAGTTGTTATGTTTCTTTAAAACAGAATGCTGTGATGTGCTGCGATCTGCGAGATTTGAATTAATAGCTATTAGATTAAGATATCTGCGGGTGGAACAGTTTTGCAAGGGAAATATCTAGAAATTAATTACATTAGATTTGCAGCATGCACAGGCATGCTGAGGAAAAGAAACAAAGGAGAATGGGGTGATGATCATGTGGCTCTTAGGATGCTGTTGGATTTCAGCTCTAATCTGTCTCAGCCAGCATGTCCAATGGTTGGCAATTGTAGGAGCTTCAGCCCAACATCTGGAAGGACATACATTTCCTGTTCTTCCTTCAGAAGTCCAAAAAAAAAAAAAGAGAGAGAGAATTTGGGTGAGTTTTCTCTGTTTCCAGAGCAGGAACCAATTAAATGCAGTCTTTTTCACACTTTTGAAAGATAGCCCCTTTCACTTTGGGAAAAGTTTCGTACATTTCAGTTGCAAATAAAAAAAAATGCTATTTGACAGAAATAGGCACAGCACTAGTTTCTTCACCTATATATTTTGAAAAAAAAACTAAACAAAGTGGTAAAATGGTACTTCTCTCTCTGGTCATGGTTACCCCAGTCACTTTCTCTAACCAACTTTTTTTCTACCACTTTTCCATAATGATGAACTAGCAAAACCCTAGTAGGGTCAAAGAGACAAACTTTTGGAGCAGTGTGGCAGAAGGGGTTTGGAGCCTGAGGGAAGAGGAGGTGTCTGCAGGGGTGGAAGCAAATTAAGCAAAAGGAGGCCATTTTTTCTTCTTGGAGGAGCAGCCACTGTCTTGCACATTCCTCACTCCACAGAACTGGGGGAGGGAAGCACTCCCAGAAATGGTCTCCAGAGAGGCTCCACTCTCTCTCTTCCAGCCTCTGCCATCTCCCAGGGGCCTCTTCTCAACCACAGCAGCTGCTAAGTAGCCCCTTCTCCATCAGAATAAAAGTGGAAGAGTTAAAACCTTCTTTGCTGCTGGAGAACATGCCAAAGGAACTGTGGCTTTAAAGGCGGGGGGCAACACTTAGCAGTAGAACACATGGCTTTGTGTGCAGAAGGTCCTAAGTTCTGCTTCTGGGAACTTGAGTGAGAAGGCCTGAGAGAACAGGGCTAAAGAAAAGTCTCCGTCTGAATGGGCTGAAAGGGTCGCTAGTCTCAAAGTATTATAAAGTGGCTTCATAACAATTAAACTTTTTGATGTACCAAACAAGAGTACAATGAAGAGAGAGGAAGAAGAACTTCATCTCAGGGCCAGTTGTGGTTACTGGTAGGATTGCCAGGAGAAAAACAGAGTAGGACTTCTGAACCTTTAATATTTGCAAAGAAGAGGAAATTTCAGCTAATGCTACTGTCACACAAGCTCCACCTGCTGAAATTCCCCCTTCTGCACAATTGTTAAAAGGAAAAGAGCCTGTTTTTCACTTGGCAGTCCTAGTTGCAAGGTCAGTAGCATTCCACTCCCTGAGATTCCATGGGGACCTCTTGATGCTACTGGCATTGGGGCTGGCTCCTTAGGATGTCAAAGAAGTGATGCAGTCAAGAGCTGGAAAGAGGTCCAAAACTGTTTCTTGGTCGCCTGATTGTGGAAATGGTGGGGCAGAATCTGGATAAATAGACCTATATAGGGTAAAACTTGGATAAATTCTTCCAACTCTATGATTCTATGAAATTGGGACTCTTTCACTTTCACAATTATAGAACTATGTTCAACTTTAACTGCCATGGCAACATCCTATACAATCCTGTGGTTTGCATTTTATGAGAGGTACTTAGGATTCTCAGTCAGAGAGTTCTAGAGATTCGTGAAACTGCAAATCCCAGGATGCCATAGGATGAAATCATGACAATTAAAGTGGAATCATGATGCTATAATTGGTTAGGGTGAAAGAGCCCTAGATAATGCAACAACCCACAATCAGGGCAGGTGAATTCCACTTTTGCTGGTCATACAAGCAGCAAAATGTTCCCAACAGCTCCACAGGTAGATTGCATTCCACACAGCCTTACCTATAGGGCACATGATATATTCTAGGCCATCTGCTACTGCTGGGGCTTGGGGAAGGAACTGGACGGAGCAGGGACTGTGATGTCTTCCTTTGTAACCCCCTGGTATTTTCCCACTGCGTCTTCTATCTTTCTTCTTTCTTTGAGGAAGAAAAGACTGAATATCTGTGCAGTGCAACTTGATGCATAGCCATCTCCCTACAATCTTGTTCTGTTCTAGAACTAGGCATAGTTCCAGGCCTCCTCAAGAGTTCTTTCAGTGTTAAACACTGGCACATGTTGCTCCTTATAAGGATGAGCCTTGTGGATGGTAGTTGATGCAGCGGATGGTGCACAGAAGAGAAACACTCCAGCCTTTTCACTGACAGAATCCAGGATCCCCTCACAGCCCGTACAGTATGTCCCACTAACCCCTTGGGGATATGTTCCCGGACTTGCCATGGTTAATGAGAAATGCATATAAGCAAGTGCAATTTTTTTTTCAGTGAGATAACTATCCAGATGAGTATGCCACTTGGTGAGGAGGCTATGAAACTTGACAGAACTTTAGAATCTAAGAGAAAGGCTTTGTAGTCATTATTTGCAGTCTAAGTCTAGTGCATAAGTGATCAAAACATAAATTAACAATGCGTGGTCCCAAAAGAGATGGAAACAAAATGTTTTCATAGGCAGAGTAGCCTAAACTAGTGTCCCAGTGCCACGGCATAAGGCTAGGATTGACCTTCTGACTACATAGCAGAAGGCCCATCATCATCAGGAGGGGATCCTGGATTATGTCAATGATTGGAGATCCTCTGAAGGTTTTTTTTTCCCCTGGAATTTTTTGGAGGAACGTTGTAATCAGAAGTTGTTGTCTCTTTCTTTTTAACTCATTTAACTCTGTAATAAAGAAACGTTAAATAAAATAAATCTGCTGTTACTTTGTCTATATTTGTTACAAAAGCTGGCTACTAATAAAATGGCATTAAAATAGGTAGGTTTGCAAAATGTGGAGTAATTTGCAGGGTGTAAATAGTAAGAACAGACACATTCCTTCTGAGAGAGGATTCATTAGGTCCCTTTTGTGGCCTTGAAAAACATGAAAATAGGCAAAGTTTTAAAAATCCAGAACAAGAACTTCTGGTTGAAGCTGTGGATTGACGTCAAAGGCTCTGATTACTATAAAGAGGCATCTTATACTGTTTGAAACTCTAAACTTTTATTCAACATTCGTCATTTACAGAGGTTAGAATCCCTATATAAAACAACAGCAGAATTATTTTATTCAACATTCTTTATTTACAGAGGTTAGAATCCCTATATAAGACAACTGCAGGTTTTGTTTTTGTTCCACAGGCTTTCTTTACAGATGTTAGAAAGCATTTATAGAGTCTCTTTTTAATAACAGTTTGGACTTTATATATTCTTTCTCTGTAGGTTTCAGCAATCCATTAAAACATCTATATGCTTTCTCACACCTGCTTAATTTTCTTCAGGTATTTAAAACCTGATTCACATTTTTCTATTTTAACTGGAAAATATGTAGCAGAAGCCACCTGTTGGAGAACCCAAGGTTCTGCAAGACATAGTTCAAAAATGAATGAATGAATGATTGCTGGGTTTTGGCTGCGCTCATCAGAGGACTTCCACCAGTGTAATATGATCATTGCCCAGTGGAGGTCACTACCAGATCATACTGTATTAAGTTGGAACTTCTTAAACTTAAAGCAACAGATTAGGTGCGGTTTTATGTGTCCCGACTGTACCACTGGAGTGTTTCCAAGAAAAAAAGACTGTAGAGTTCATCCTTGTGAGTGCAAAAAGGAAACTGCATGCCTCTGAAATGTGAGGATAGTTTTGCCCTGAGAAGAAACAAAAAGGAGGAGAGGACAGAGAATGGAGGAGGGAGAAGTCTCGTGGAATCTTTAAGGGTACCTGATTTACCTTCACATGATCTTTGTTGGATTTCAATCCACTTCCTCAGATATAATGATGAAGTACAATATTCCAGCCTTGGGTATAAAGGCACAAGTCAGGGGCGAGATCAGAGAGGTGTCAGACAACAAATAGGTAGCATGGTTTTTCCATCTGCAAGCATGTCTGGACAGCAGCTCCCTCCCAGGGTGGTTTTGCTGGTGTGGTGCAGTGGAGCAGGGTAATCCATAAGAAATGGGGCCCCACATCAACGCTGCCCCACCCTACCCTACCCTCCGAAATATCACAGTCTAAAACTACCTTGAATGGTTCATTCAGAGGAGGGCTTCTGGCTGGAGCCATTCTCTCTTCATTGGAAGACTTTTCTTTTGTTCACAGATCCATTGCTGTGAGATGACGCTGTGCGTGCTGGATTGGAAAGGAAAAGCCCTTTGTGCATGCTCTGGGAAGCTGCCTTAATGCCTCCTTAACATTTTCCAGAACTGATTTGAAGCACTGAAGACTTGCTAGAAGGAACGAGGACGTGGAGGCATGTTGAACAGAATCAAAGAACTGGAAAGGTCTCAAAAGGTCATCTAGTCCAGAGCATCAAGAGTTCTGCATAGCAGTATTATTGTACTGTCTTCCTGATTGCTCCTTATCAATGAGGAGTGATAATCGGCAGGAAGCCAGGTTCTAGAGTTCAGTTTTACAACTCACACTTTTTCCAGGGGAAGGGGAGGCAGTCTGCATACACTCTGAAGTACTCTGTTGCTGTGGTTTGGGGCTGTGGCTTTCAGTAGAAAACAGAACTTTCTGTGAACATCAAAAAGGTTTTAAAAACAGAGAGAAGCATCCTCCTTTTATTGTTTCCAAGAATGGTCAGCAAAGATGCCTCACAAACAAGCCCCAAAGGCAGGAGCCTGCTTGGGCTGCTCATTCCAGCATCTGACCTTGAAAGATATGCTGCCACTGAGCCTGGAGGCTCTGGTTAGCTCTCATTTTACTTATTTATTTAAAATACTGATATGTTGCCTTTCTGAGGCTCTGGCAAGAAGCGTAAAAGAGGCACCATGGAAGCGTGGCTACTTGCCACTGATGGTGCATGCCCAATCCCTCTTTAGAACTATTTGGGCTCAGGACACTTCATGTGATGCAAGCCAATCAAGTGAGTAAATCTCTTTGGCCATTTCCACACTAGACTGTTATAGTGCTATTATTCCACTTTCAACATCCTATGGAATCCTGGGGTTTGTAGTTTCCTGAGGCCAAAGAGCTCTCTGGCTGAGAATTCTAAAGACCCCTCCCTAACTTGCAAACCTCAGGATTCCATAGGATGTTGGAAGTGGAATAACAGCACTATAATGGTGTAGTGTGGAAATGGCTTATGACTCTCCTGAACACACTGACACTAAATTTCCCCGGGGAAATAAAGGGAAAAAAACTCCAGCCATAATTTACAGAGCTGGGGAATGTTAATTTTAGAGGACTACAACCCCCAAAAGCTCGGCTGGGGGCTTCTGGGAACTGTAGTCCCCGCAAAAGTAACTTTCCCAGGCTCTGGACACTGCTGGAAGAACGCGGTTTGTTTTCATGGATTCGGGCGGAGATCGGGGGCGGAGTTTCCAGGCTGGGGTCTCTCTCTGCTTCTCGCTCGCCTCAAGCCAGTTCTTACAGATCCACCTCCAGCCCAGTCCCATCGCAATGTCGGGTCCCGGGCTCGCCCCGTCCTGCCTGCTCCTCTTCCTGGGCTTCTCCTGCTCTTCCGCCTCCCCCGGCGGGGAGCCCGCCGCCTCCGCCGCCCTCGCCCCCAGCTGCCCGCCCTGCGTGCCCGCCGAGTGCCCGGCGCTGCCCGCCCGGGGCTGCCCGCTGGGCAAGGCGCGGGACAGCTGCGGCTGCTGCTGGCGCTGCGCCCGCGGCGAGGGCGAAGCGTGCGGCTTCGGCGCCTCCGGAGGGGTCCCGGTCACCTGGGGACGCTGCGGGACCGGCCTGGAGTGCCGCCGCCGTCCCAAAAGCCGGGGCACCGGCGTGTGCGTCTGCAAGAGCCGCTACCCGGTGTGCGGCAGCGACGGCCTCACCTACCCCAGCGCCTGCCAGCTGCGGGCGGCCAGCCTGCGCGCCGAGAGCCGAGGCGAGCGCCCCGTCGGCCAGCGCAGCAAGGGACCCTGCGAGCAAGGTAGGCGCCGGGAGGGGGCCAGGAGGGCAGCAGGGGCGTAGATGTGGGGGGGTGAGGCAAGAGGAGGGCATTGACCTGCCCCATAATAATTCAGCTGGCACGCCCTCCGTTGGAATTTTCCTCCGGTCCCCAAGTGTCTCCACTGCAGTAACTTAAAACTTCAGTTGCGCATTTAGAAACATTTCCGCACTACATTCTTATAGCGCGATTATTCCACTTTCAACATCCTATCGAATCCTGGGGTTTCTGGCCGGCCCCTCCCTGAAGTGCAAACCCCAGGATTCCATAGGATGTTGAAAGTGGAATAATCGCACTGTAAGTGTAGTGCAGAAATGGCCACAGGTTGGACATCCAAAGAAAAGGGCAGGCAGTGTGATCAAGGGAGTGGGAACACAGCAAATAGAAGACACTTGGCTGAGAACAATTTTCAAGATCTCAGTGCAAATATTTCAAGAATGAAAGAGATTTTCCTTTGGGTGGGGAAGAATTCTTGCTTGAGGAGGCAATGCCTTCCTGTCCATTCTCCATAGCTGCCTCTCTGGTGGAAGGTCAGGAACTGCAGAGGATGGTGGACAGATTGGGGTTGGCAAAGGCCATCTACTCCTGGGTCAGTGCCTGGAGCTGGCGGGGCTGTCGTCCAAAGAAATATTTATTTATTTATTTATTTATTTAATACTCTGCCTTTCTCCTGAGATGGAATTCAAGGTAGCTTACAATATGGTCATCCCTCCACATTTGCTAGGGTTAGGGGCGCAGAACCCCCATGAAAGTGAAAAAAACGTGAATAACTCTAGGCCCTCCCAAACCATATTTATTCAACTCACCATAGATTCCTTTGGGGCATCAGGGTTCCTCCGCAAGGCAGAAGTAGGTGGCTGGTGGGGCTTACTGCCACATCCGCTGCTGCCCCACACCATTTTTAATAGGGACCTACAAACCTAGTTCTCAATTTCTCAGTCTCACAAGGGTTGCAGTCTCTATTTAAAATAGCATAGAGAGGCAGCAAAGGTGACAGCTAGTCCGTGAATAGCCAAATCCACAAAAGTGAAACCCACAAATGTGGAGGGCTGATTGTAATTTTAAAAAGATAAAGCTTTAGTTTACAAAAGTGAGGGAAAAATTAAACCGTTATTTAAAATTGTTTCATATGATTTTATGCAGACTAGCACATCCCCCACTGGCAAGGTGAGCTAGTTAGTACAGTAGTGACAGACTTCGTGAACACACTGCCCAACACAGGCCAGGAGCAAGCCAACAACCTTGAAATGCTTCTTATCAAAGGGAATCTTGTTGCGTGCTTATGACAGAAGAGCTCCCCTCTCAAGGCAAAGATACTTTACTGTCTGGTCAAGGCCAGGAAGACATTGGTTGGAGGTAAATGTGGACAGTATGTACATCTGTACATTAAGCTACAAATAACCTGCTTGGAATGTATTTGCTAATAATGGAATGACAAGCACACAATAGTTACTATTATATTTGCCCCTCTCATTTGCATGATGAATTAACACTTTTTATCCTGAGCCCTATGAGGAAGACTTGGCTGAGGGAATGTGACTTGCCTAAAGTCTCTTGGGCTTCATAGCAGAGCAGTGGTTTGAGTCAGGCTTTAGTGGGGCCACCTACCTGGAAAAAATCTTGTTTACACTTTTGTGTTTATTGGTTACATTTCCATTCCTCCACTGTGCAGAAGACACAGGCTCTCCTCTCCAGTTTTGTCTTCACAACAACCTTGCTAAGTAGGCCAGGGAGTCTTTCTCTGTGGACTTGAATTCAGATGTCCCAAGTCCAAATCCAGCATTCTAAGCTCTACAACCACACTGATTCCTGAGCCAACACTGTCAACCAGCAGAGTCCACTGGTAATGTGGTTGCTTTAAAAAAAATGGGTGGCGGTCCAGTGTGCAATTCAACATAAGGCACCTATTAGCATGAGATTAGTTTCCCACAGTGCTTCAGAAGAATGTTGCAGCAGTATTATGGGAAGTTAAAAACTGCACCAGAGATTGGAATGTGAGTAGAGAAAGGCTTGGCACCTTCTGTTAAGTATTCTCGGCGCTTGAAAATCTAATCTGTTTACACTAGAAAACTTTAATGTATTAAGTTGTTTTTGTATTCTGTTGATGGTAGAAATTATAAGATCAGTCGAGAAAATGGTATATAAACCTTGGGGTTGACACAAATGGCACATTTTTTTGTTGCCTCCTTTTGTGGAAACTTAAGGTCCCTTTTCCAAATAGGCACTTTTCAGAGGCACAAAAATCCCACAGTCCAATTCTTGGCAATGATCCCTGCAGCTCACCTCTTTAAAAACAAACACCAAGTTCTCCATAAATGTCCATGGGCAAGTTGCGGCAATTCATTTGCTGTGTTTCATTTTGTCTGTGTTAAATTCTAGCTGTCCAAGTTCTAAAATGTCAAAATAGCTGATATTCTTCCCATGAGTTGGCACTAATGAGGCTAGAAGCAGAGAGAAAACAGTTCAGTTAGCATCGTCTCAGGGGGTTAAAAATGTGTGGTGTTAGTGGTTTGAGCACTGGATTGCAACCCTGAGGCCAGGGTTCAGTTCCCTACTCAGCCATGGAAACCCAGTGACCTTGGATGCATCACACACTCTCAGCCCCAGAAAACTCCATGAAAGAGTTGCCTTAGGGTTGCCATAAGTTGGAAATGACTTGAAGGCACTCAACAACAGCAACAAATGGTCAGATTTTCCAAAGAGTGTAAGCAGGAATCTGTCCTGACACCCCCTGTTGTGTGCTTGTATGTTATGTGGCCTTTTCCTTTTTCCCAGCTGAGAGTTCAGCTCCATCTATCTTCACATTTTGGGGCTGGTTTCTCAGTCTTGAGAAAGACTGGTGTTCTATTAGCTACTTTACAATAACCAGAATCATCAGGTTCACTAGTTTTAATAGTTTAGTTATTTCAGATATGTTGAATGAGTATAATCAGCAATAATAGCAATTTTTTTATTAATTCAGAGATGAAGATCTTTCACGGTTCCTCTCTGGTGGTTCCATACAACACCTCCCCCATAGTCTCCCATTGTTAGTTTGGTCCACTTTGTTCAACCCAGTGCAGAGAATATAGTTTCAACCATAACTTGGGATGTCATTTTTCAAAAGTAATACAGCCGAGGACTACAAAAGTAGCTAATTACCATTAGAGAAGCATTTTTGTAAAGGTGACAATAGACTTGCCACTTTCTCGATCCTGAATGCTCTAGGCTGCTTCCCTTTGGTACAAAACTCAGCACTATAACACAGCACAAGACAACATTAGTACCATAAGGTGTTTCTTCTGCACTGTTTGATGAGGCCACAGGCACAACTATAACATTCACTTAAACCACAACTGTTATGCCTTGGTTATTGTGAAAGGCAACTAAATTGTAACTAGTTATTTCCAAGCTCTGCTTTTCACAGTTGCAGTCCTAATAGACTTGCTTGGAAGTGAACCCTGTTGCAATCACTGACTCATAAACCGCAGTCCTCAACACACCACTGTATATGTTCATTACTTCTGTGTTACTTGCTACTGAGCAAATATGCATAGAAATGTGTTGTTCATATTCAAGTAAATATCCTTACAATCAGGACTAGAAGGGAAAAGAGGTTTTGGGATTAGAGGGCAGGGTGACTATTAAAAATGTGGGAGAGGGCAAGAGGAATACTGAGTATCTTTTGTTATTAGAGAAAAGCATATCAAAATGCCATGCCAAACCCAGCAGTTTAGTTGTGCTATTCTGGCTGTGCCTTTGCATATACACGTATGTATGAAACATGCTGAGAATACTGAGTGTGTGTATATTTTATTTGGGATGGCTAGCTAGCTCATGCAGTGCATGTATGTGGCTTCAAGTTGCCTGTTGACTTATGGCGACCCCATGAATTTCATAGTGTTTTCTTAAGCAAGGAATACTCAGAGGTAGTTTTGCCTATTCTTTCCTCTGAAATATAGCCCACAGCACCTGGTATTTATTGGTGGTCTCCTATCAAGGTATTAGCCAGGGCTGACCCTGCTTAGCTTCCAGGATCAGACAATATCAGGAGTCTTTAGGGTATTTAGGCATAGCTGTTTAGCAGCCATACGCTGCCATGCTTTGATATGGTCTAATTGGCAATACTAATTGGCATGAAATTAAGTTGTATACATTTATGACTGAAAGGCCATGTGAAGAAAGGACGCTAGCTGGGAAGATGTGCAAGAGTAGGTCAGAGGTGACCTCAGATTGGCCAAGTCATAAATTCACTGTGGATTACCTGGAAAAGTCTGACTTAATGACTCTAGTCTAACTAATCCTCTCAACTGCCCATGGAAAACAATAGTCAAGCCCAGGTGCAGCAGACAAGCACCCTTGCTGTGCACATTTCTTACCAAAACCTTCCCCAGTCACTTTACCCAACCAAGACATTTAAACAAGCAGTCCATTCCAGACTCCTTTTGTTTACTCCGCCAGAAAGCAATTAACTCACACTCCTTCAGGGAGGGAAATAGAGTATATAAACCCTAGGTTTTGAGCAGTCAGATATAGTACTTCACTTGCTGATATCCATGCTGTCACTCTGATTCCCAATTGTGTACTGCCCTCAGACACAGGTCTAAGCCACAATGCTGCTTCTTCGCTGCTCTTATGGAATAATAAATATTGCCCACTCTCTGGAACTTCATTGTGAATCTTTCCTCCCTTTTTCTTCAGTTAGCCTTGTGTGTTATGTGTGTGACTGAATTTCGCTCAATAAAACACATTTTTAGTTTACATTTTGGAATCTCTGGCTGGTTCTTTTCTGCAAGACCCTGTAAACATTGGTGGAAAGATCTCTTTAGGTTACCTCCCTCGCACAGGCTTCCTAATTGAGCTAATTACTTCTCCACTGTCATGTGGAGGTACTGACATTGTCAGTGGACCTCTGAGTCACCCAGGTTTTGAGATAACATAGCCCATGCAGTACATTCCCCTAAATAAGCTTATCTCTCACCATTCTATCAGTTTATTCCACACATGCCACTTTTTGGGCTACTTTATAGTGTGAACATTTTTTTCCGCATCTTGCACACAAAGCCATAGCACATATATGTGTTGTTCTTTTGCAAGAGTTGCTTGGCTAGATCCTCTGCAGAACTCTGGTGTGTGTATGTGTGTGTGTTTGTGTGTGTGTGTGAGAGAGAGAGAGAGATGTGTGGGCAATCCACAGCATGTGGCAGATTAGCCTTTTTTGTTCCCTGAGCCATGAGGTCAGACAGAGGACTTCATTTCTGATGTAGCGTGCAAGATATTTTGAAACCTTTTCCACAGGAAGTGTAACAAATGGGAATTAGAATGTGCAAAGCCTTTTTAAAAATGGGAGACAAGCCATTTGCCTTACTCATGATCAGTTGCTTGGCATGCTCTAAGTCTGAAAAGGGGACCACACTGAAGAGATGTCACTGACCTCTGAAAAAGCAAGTGCTTCAGTCTGACCATCCATTACACTTTAACATTTACTAGAGCTGTTTCTCATTAAAGAATGTTTAGTTAATTTATGACCTCTCCTTTAACCAACTTAAATAAAGTTGCATCTTACCAAACATTCAGTATCAATGCCTTCTTGAAATAAGGAATTGTTACCCCAAAACATGGGTGACTCTGGGGTCCACCTGTGATGCCAGTGCCTCCGTGAAACAGTGGGGAATATTAGCTCAAAGAGGAGGCCTATGTGAGGGGGGTAACCTAGCAGGATCTTTTACACCCCTGTATTACTACTGCAGGGAAAAACAAGCTGGAGATGCAAAAGTAAGCTTGTTTGTTTTATTGGGGGAATTAACGATCACACACACAAAAAGTCCAAGAAGTCTCACAATCATACAAGGCTAACTGAAGGAAAAGGGAGGAAAGGTTTGGTTAGCAAGAGTTTAGGGCAAAGTGGGTGATATTTGCCAATCCAAGAGAGAGGAATTGAAGTGATGTGGCTTAGACTAGAAGTCCAAGAGCACTACAAATTGGGAATCAGAGAGGCAGAGTGACAGTATGTATGCCAAAAGTACTACATGTACTACAAGTTCGTTGACTCAGAGCTGGGGTTTAAATACTCTTTTTCCACCCTGAGGGAAGGTATTAATGGCTCTCTGCCAGAGTAGACAATGGAGTCCAGAGAGTGGACAATGGGGTCTGGAATGAGCTAATGTCCTTAGCATTAAGTGACAAAGAACGGATGGGAATCATGATAGCAACTTGATTGCTGGGCAGGAAAGGGAATAAAGGAAGAATTTGCTGGGGAGTAAGAGGAGGGTTGAAGATTCTTAGTTTAGTTTTGGGCTCCGTGGTCTCTGGAGATTGAATTGCTGATAGACATTTGCAAGTCCATTGCACTGGAGTTGCCTGATGATTTCCTAACTATGATCTGGCCATGCCTGGAGGTACTACCTGACCTAGCTTTTGCATGTATTTGGCGAGTCCTTCCTCTCAGCCAGCATGGCCATCCAGCCATAGCAATGGATAATTTATATTTGCCAATTAAACCATATCAAAGTGTGGGGCTGTATGGCCAGATAACAGAATTGCAAGTTGACATTATCTTTGATAATGTCATAAGTAAGACCCGCTCTGCGTTATTGTAAGGAAAGGCCATCCTTGGATCACAGCCCAACATGAGCTAATTGCTAGTCCAAACCACAGTTAGACCAGTTGAAGCCATGGGATTTACAAATGTGTTAATCTATCATTCAGCAGTTAATCCACTGTGTCTGCTTTAGCTGGGACTAGATATCGAATATAGCCTAGATGTGATTCATCCCTTTGAAATCAATGTGTACCACCATGCTTAACTTTGCACTGGATTGTGGCTTTAATATTTTCTAATTTGGTTTTGTTTTTCAGTCCTTCATTTGTAGCCAGTGCAGTCCCAATCAGCATACAATGATCCTCATGTCAGTGGTAGAGTACAATTCATTTTCATGTGTTAGAAGCTGGGATTTCTGATATTTTATGATATTTTATGATCTTCCCTGACTGTCGTAGTCTGAAAAATCTGTGCATGACACTTTAAATGAGTATCTGAAAATTGGTAACATGTGTGTTTAGGTCTTGGGAAGAGGAAAAGCACTATCAGTTTATTTGTACTTGGCCATTATTAACATACGATATTCTACCATCTGCCTGAGGCATCATGAGAATGAAAAATAACATTTTAATGCCAGCTTAAAAGATGGCAGGTTTGTCTTCCAAAGTGTGTTTGCTCTTTGTATTTGACTAAAATATCTGGCCCTACCTTTATGAAAATGCCAATATACCAGTGAATAAGTCTGGGCATGTAGTGAGGTTCTTTCCTAGGGCATGGCACTCTAAGTTGGTTTTGAGTATAGTTTACGCTCTTTTGAGAGGTATAGTAGTTTGAGCATTTGAGACAAAGTTTGATTCCTTGCTTGGCCATGGCAACCCACTGGGGGACCTTGGGTGCATCACACACTCTCAGCCCCAGAAAACCCCTGTGATATGTTCATCTTAGGGTCACCATAAGTTGAAAACGACTTCAAGGCACACAACAACAACTACAATACCCTCCTTTGTCCATTCCTTGAGAATTTTCTAGTGTTTTTGTCACAAAAGGGCCAGTATGAACAGAACATGGAAAACAGAATTCGTGCTTTTCAAAGCGTAACAAACTGAAATCTGTGCTCTGTTTCCAAAATGCCTTGGGAACCTCAAGATGAAAGGGTTGTGGGGACAGGACCACACAGGCTGGACAAGTGCTTTAAAGGTTGTCATGGAAAGGACCATAAAGACACAAAATACATAGCAGGGTCTGGGATAAACATCAGCCTCTTAGCAAAGCAGCTGCACATTTTTTATCCCTGATTGTAGATCAGCACTGGCCCAAATGTGGAAGTCTACAAGTTGTGAGAGAGAGTTGAAGAAGCGGGAAGTCTCTGTTGGTGAGCAATTCCTCTAGCAATTGCTAGATGACAGTCCACTAGCTTCTTAGAGCCAGTTCTTCAAACATGTTATTGGAAACAATAAAAAAAGGACACACGCAACCATGTAAGGTGCCATTCTCCCATCAACATAACCACTACAAGCCCTCCTTAAAGTCTCAGATTGGGGGATGTGAAGAATGTGGTTTCCAAGGTTGTTTAAGGGAAGCTTTGTAACTGAGAGTCACATCAGCTTCCACTAAATACTGTAAGAATAGCCACATAATGGCCTTCTTTGTTGCAGAGTAAAAGAAGAGATGATGCCATAAGAAAACTAGGAAAATTTTTGCAAAATTAGATCTGGCTGTGGTACATTATGTAAGGTTGCAGTGAAAGTTAATATTCCTGCTTGTACTTTCTGAAAGTGACCTGGGCACTATCTGTAGGTAACTGTTGTAGATCCCCCGCAAAAGACACTACCCACAGTCCAAAAATATGGTTAGATAGCCACCCACATCATAATGTCATGTTCACCTGCAAATGCAGAATCAGTGTTCAGTTAAGTATATACATGTTGTGCTTCATTTTTCTTGAGGGTACATTACATTTTCATCCTCCACAAAGTGAAAATGAACTAAGCAAAATTGGAAGCCAGTAGGTATGTGTTACTTTTCTTTCTATCTCACAGAGAATAGAAACTGAGGTCATTCTGGGATACAGCAATAGTAAGAATTACAGTGTTCTAGATTTGTTCCTCTTAATAACTGGTACATTTGTTGGAAGTTTGGAATCAGTCTTGTAATGCTTTCAGCTGCAAGTATTATATAACACCTGTTTGGATAATCTGAAGTGGCTTTCTAATCTGTTTGAAGGTAAATCCTTCTTCACATCACAGTTGGCAGAGATATAAATATGTTCATGAAGCCTTCATGAAGCAAAGCAGGGCTTTTAAAAATGGTTCACATTCCTAGGCTGCAAAAACCACTGCCAGCCTTCAGAAGATGGATGGAAACATGCTTTGATTGTTTAAGGTCTTAAAGGATCAGACACTGGAGGTTTTTTTCTACATTTTTTTCAAGGTGCTTTATGGAATGTGTCAGGCTGTTAATTTCCCTTGGCAATAGCCATGCAATAGAGTTTTTTTTAACTTTTGAAATATTTGTTCTTTATAATGTGTACGTTTAGCAGATGGGAAGCAAGCAAGGACTTAGACAGTGCTGGCAGGGTGGTGAGTGGGGAACACTTACATGTTGCCAGGAAGGGCTTCAGCATTAAACAGGAAAAAAATGGATACAGGTTTGTGCAATATTTGCTAATGTATATGCATAAATACAAGAAAGAATTACTATAATTTAAATAGAAACACAATAAATGTTTTATGGAATCAATGTGTACCACCATGCTTAACTTTGCACTGGATTGTGGCTTTAATATTTTCTAATTTGGTTTTGTTTTTCATTCCTTCATTTGTAGCCAGTGCAGTCCCAATCAGCATACAATGATCCTCATGTCAGTAGTAGAGTACAATTTGCTTGGAGACCCACACTGCAGACTTATATTAGTTTAACACCATGGAGTTGGAATTTCTTCATTCAAATGGAGATTGTTACTATGCCATAATCAAGATGAGGTAAAGGGAGATTTCTAGCAGAGAAAGGGAAGCTGTGTGTTCAATATTTATGCCACTTTCCACTTCTTCCCTATTCTTCCCTGTACAGTAAATCCTTCCCCAGGCCACTCCCTTTGGGCTTATTTCCTCTCTTTTGTTGGGCTGAAGTTAACAGGATGATACATTCAGTGTCTCTAGGAACAGTTGCCCCATGCTGAGTTCTCTCTTCTCTCTTTGTAATGTGCTTATTGTTCTTTAACCCTGTTGTACTGGGTCGCTGCATTGTGTGTTTCACAGCCTTCTTCTCCACACACTGGTAGCTACCAAAAGATGTGGAGCAGGACATGGAAAAGCCTGATGTAGTCATATTAAGATGTGGGATGAGTGGCCAAGCATATTACTAGGCCTAGGGGTAGGCAAGAGTTTTACATGTTTTTTTGTGCTTGTGTACCATCAAGTTGACGCTGACTAGGGCGACACTCTCATTCTTTTGTTTTGTTTTGTTTTTTTCAAGATCTGTTTGGAGGAGCTTTGTCATTGCCCTTCCTCTGAGGCTGAGAGAATGTGACTTGCCCAAGGTCACAAAGTGGTTTTCCATGGCTAGTGGAGATTTCAAACCACAGTGTTCCAAAGCCTTAGTCCAACACTCAAACCGCTACAACATGCTGGTCCAGACTTGGGGCCTTTCCACCCTACGCTGTTAAAGTGCTATTATTCCACTTTCAACATCCTATGGAATCCTGGGGTTTGGAGAGGGACATTTAGAATTCTTAGCCAGAGAGCTCTTTGGCCTCAGTAAACGACAAACTCCAGAATTTCACCGGATGTTGAAAGTAGAATAATAGCACTAATACAGGCCCTTGGTAGTGGGTTGTTTTTTTTCAGTCCTGGCATCTTTCAAAATCTCAGTGGCATTAGCCTAATGGGGGAGGAAGGGAAGGAGGGACTTGCAAGCCTTTGTAAGACTCCCCACTGTTTTATAATGCTATTAGTGCCTTGTCATTCAGAGCCACAGAGCTTTGGTTTCAATAATCCTCTAAACATGTACTTGCATTCCAAATATTTTCAGGAAGAAAGCATGCATGTGATCTTTGCTGAATTAGAACTTTGGAAAAATGCCTGTTACTCAAACCCCTTGAAGCTACTATAGTAATGTCCTTTCTTTTCCATCCTCAGTATATATCTTGCTTTTTTTATTTGTTTTCTTTTTTTGGTAGAAACTAAACATCCAGTACATTAGAAGAAGAAACAAAAGAGAAATGGTCAATTTTCTGCAGAGCTAGCCAGTGCTATTTCCACTTCTTCATAATCAGTTGCAGACCAAGAGATCTCCCTACAGAATCCTTTTGCTTGCCTAACATGGGAGGGTGCGGGTTTGATTAACTCGACCTCCCAAGTGCGGTAACATAATTTCACAGTAATGGGGCTCCACATGTTAATCCTGCTGCTTGTTATCCATGGCTCATGGGATAGTTTTGCAGCAGGTGGGTGAGTTCTGGAATAAACCAGCAAAGAGTTCCCATGGATCAGATATGAAATAAATATGCAAAATAGATTAGTTTGCTGAGAGTAGTCCCCTCTGATTTAAGCAGATTTATTACCACTCTTAACTGGGATTCTGTAGCTGAAGTATTTTGGGGAGAAGTTCCAAGAGTTAACAGTGAAAAATGACCACCTGCTGGTGGTCTGTGGCCATGTCTTTCCAATTTCCTTGATCTGTACAAACACAGAGATTTATTTACTTTTAATTTGGGTCAATTCTAGCTGCAAAACATTGTTTAAGACACATGTCCTTTTAATTAGAATGAGATGTTTCTTGCATGTTTTTCAACAGGGCTCTGCCCAAGCTTTGACAGCTTTGATCTTGGACAGCAACTGGTAACATCGGCAGGTGGAAACATCTCTTAATAAAATATTTAAGTGTACATAAGAGTCAGCACTGTGTAGTTGGACTACAACCTTGGAGACCAGGTTCATTTCCACATTGGACTGTTACTTCCAGCCCCTCCCGAAACTGCAAACCCCAGGATTCCATAGCATGTTGCCAGTGGAACAATAGCGCTATAACAGTCCAGTGTGGAAATGGCCCAGGGTTCGATTCCCCACTTGGCTGTGGAAACCCACTGAGTGGCCTTGGGTGTATTACACACTTTCAGCCCAAGAAAACCCTATGATAGATTTGCCTTAGAATCGCCATAAGTCAGAAAGGACTTGAAGACATGCAACAACAACAACAAAATATTCACCATTTTAAAACCCATTCAGAACACAAATATTTTCCTTAACTGTTTGATCTCTGAGTGGTCTAAATAAGATGTCGTTCTCACAATTTGCCAGTTTTTGTCAGATGTTGCCTCTGTATCCATTCGTTTCGTTCTTTTGGGACACTGTTGCAGTTTATTGGATCTGCCCTTGGATTCCTCCAAAGAATTATTATTTTTTAATTGCAGACGTGGTTTGCTGAGATGATCCTGGGGCTTGAAGGTCAAATTTTGTCCTCTCCAAATAAAAAAAAAAGAGTTACATGGTGCAAAAGTGCAATTTCACAATGCTCTCCAACTCAAAACCATCTTTTAAAAAAGAAAAGAGAAGGGAACATACTGTTCTGATATGTTTCAGATTTAAAACAAAAAACTCCTCAAGGGTCGGAATAAAATGTTGCAGCTGGTACTAAAAATTGCCAGAAAATAGTATGGGGAAATGGATTTTTTTAAAAAGAACTTGAGAACTACAGCAACCAATACTACTATCTCCCAACACATTTCCTGTCTTTGGATGAGCCCAGAGATGTCTTTTCTTGTCCCTTCCATTTCTTCTTCTCCTTCCAGAATTTCTCAAAAACCTGCCCAATTGGGCCTCTTGATACTATGTCCAGTGATTACTATAATTGAAAATGAGGACAAGAGAGATGGATAATTGAAAATGAGGACAAGAGAGATGGATTTAAACAGATACACTTTCTGTGATGAGTAAAAATAATGTTGCCAGGTTTTCAAATTAACCAGTTTGTGCACTTCCAAAATACCAAATGAAAGTATTTATTTCAGTTAACTTGGCCATGTGTTTTTCTGTAAAATTAACACATTTATAAATTACATGATATCCACATTTGCCTTTTTGGAGGGCCCACATTCCCTAGTATGGGATTTTTGGCATCATGTTCGGTTGACAGGAAAGGAAAAGCTTTCTGACCCTCAGATAGGGAACAAATAGGGAACATCGCTTATTATAAGGTTTATCTGCCAAGCTGATAAGGAACAACTTTCCCAGACCCAGGATAAAGGACCTCCCTTACAATGAGGGACGCTGTAAATAAAAACAACTCTAAATTAAAACAACCACAAAATCCTAAATGTGAGACATCTTTGAGTGTCATAATTTTTTACAAGAACAAGCGTGCAGTTTGCATTCAGTTTTGCTTTTCATTATTAGCTTCCAGTTTGTAAAGATTCAACATTTGTTTGAAAAAAGTGCTTTTGTCTTCCAAGTTAATTAAATCTTCTAGACTATCTAGACTCAGTGGTATGTAATGAAAGCAGCAAATGTGAGAAGGAAGAACACGAGGCAGTTGTATGTTCTTCATCATGGCACATCTGGATGTTGGTGGGTTATTTCAGTCTGTCTGGAAAGAGAAATGGAAGATACTGTACTACTGTATTTGCCATCAGTCACCCAAATTAATCTTGGAAAACAATTCTCTATGTCTATTGCCATGTACCAGAGATATATCTGTTGCTGAGCACAAGTGACCCTCCAATATCACATGGAACAAGATCGTTCCTCCACGTGTATCAAGATTACCAATAAAAGTCATGTGTTGTGTCCAGATAAAAAACACTAGAAGAAGCCCCCACCTTACTGTCTGACCACTCCCTCTTTTGGTGCTTCCAAATTAAGGGCAAATTCCATTGGTTCAATGGGGACTCCACTCTTTCATCAGTTCGTTTTGCCTACAGACGCTCACTTAGAACCTCTCGCATACCTCCGCTGCTTGCAAAGCAAGCTGAGAGGGGAAAAAACACACAAAGCCAGCTGAGAGACTGTGAAAGCAGCACACACACGGTCAGTTACAAGTGAATCTCCATAAATCCTTCATGCTTCCTACAGTATAGAACATGGGTTCTGCCTTTCCACCAAGTCCATTTTCTGACAATGTTCTGCTCCCTAACCTATAAGATAAGTGGGGGAAGTCTGTATTTTCTGTACATCTGCTATAAATAGCAAGTAATACAGTATTATTGTCCTCCTTTCAAGTGTTACGCACTGTTATCTATGTGTCTCCATTTCAGAGTAGGTTTCATTGTGTTCAGTGGAGTTACTCCCTAGTTAGTGTGTTTAGGATTGGAACGAAAATAGGTGTGTGTTTGCTTGCAACAATGCTTGGTAAGTGATTGTTTGCAAGAATGCTTGGAAGTTGAGAATCACTTTTTCTAAGCACTGACAGTTCACATACACATACTACGTCAGTGTTCCTTAGAGTATTTTTTTTAAAATAAGATGATACTATGATCCTCATATTTCAATTGAGGAGGCTTAATGAATTGAGCTACTTTAAGCAAAGGAGATGAGATTTGAACTGAAAAGTAGGGATGGGACAGTTCCAGAATTTTCCAGCTCTGAATCTGGACCCAAATCCCTGGAAGGTTCTTGGAATCTACGAATCTCGAATCTTTCGAATCCTTTTTTAAAAAAGGGTTTAAAAAGCGACTTTTTAAAAACATTTAAACTTTTTAAAACTTTTTTTAAACAGAACTTTTTTTAAAAAAAACTATTTTTTGGTAGGTGAATTTGAAAGATTCGGTTTGCCTATTTTTGCATAGAGATTCAGATTTGCGAATCTCGAATCCTTGCCAAGGATTGGAGGATCTGCAGATTCGGTTGGCACATCCCTACTGAAAAGGTTCCAGTTCACATCTTGCTCTTAATTCGCTCCCCTAAAACATCCATCTTGTGGGTCAGCAACTGGAGTCAGTGATCCAAACTTTGTCACAAAGAAGACTTATTCTCCTTTGCAATTCCCAGCTAAAATGTGAAAGGAATATGTGTGGAGGGACTGTCCCTGTAGGATTGCTGACAGGGCTTTGGTCTACATACTATGCTAATTTCTCCATATGGTTCTTTCACAGAACTAGTTGTTGACAGTTGAACTCACATTTGTTTTAAACCCAATCAAAGTATTTATTGAACTAGCGTATATCTGTGCTTAGAACAGGTTTTATTTAACAGCCGTGCCAGCAGCACAGAATGGGCCTTTCCGTACTATCCTGTTATAGTGCTATTACTCCACTTTCAACATCCTAGGGAACCCTGGGGTTTGCAGTTTAGGGAGGAGCCTTTAGAATTCTCAGCCAGGGAGCTCTTTGGCCTCAGTAAACTACAAACCCCAGAATTCCACAGGAGGTTGAAAGTGGAATAATAGCACTATAACAGTGTAGTGTGGAAAGGTCTAATGCAGTGGTTCTCAACCTGTGGGTCCCCAGATGTTTTTGGACTTCAGCTCCCAGAAGCCCTAAGCATTGACCATAGTGGCTGGGGCTTCTGGGAGCTGAAGTCCACAAACATCTGGGGACCCACAGGTTGAGGACCACTGCTCTAATGTGATGTTTCAGGGACATGGCAATAATGTTAATTCAAATACCACAAGCAAATACACTGGTACAAATATGTAAGAAATGTACCACTATAGCTGTACAAGTGAGGGGTACTAGCAAGTTTAAATATTCAAATATTTTGATATAAAATTCTCCCATGTTAAAAATTTCTGTGTTACTTTTCTCAAACAGTATGATATGCACAGATTGTCTCTCAAGCTAGTCACTTCTGCATCTTTGCTCTGTTTTGAAGGGGACTGTTTCTAAGAAGCAGAAAATTATTTGACAGCAGCCATATTTCTTTTGTCCCACTGTCACTCAGTTTTGGATATGGCTGTCACATTTCCACCTCAAAGAACTGCTGGCTTTTCAAATTCTTCTAAGTTTCAGGTTTCTCTGAGAAGACTAGTGCTGAAAGTGTTGTGTCTATTCTCTTTAGTGACACATGTATGTATGTGTGTATCTTTATTACAGTCATTGACCAGCATGGGGTATACAAATTATAAAATAAGACATTAAGATCAGTAACAAAGTAAGGTAAAATGATTAAAACAGTATTTAAAATGTTGTAAATGAGTTGTTAAAACAGCAAATATTAGATTTAGTTTAAAACAATATTACCGCTATGCGCTGGTCTAAAACTACAGAGAATATAAAATAGACTAAAAGCAATAAAACAGCTCCTAAGACAAGTGCATAAAATTACATACAAATGTACTTATAATATAATACCATTAAATATCAATTATTACTGATCATCGCCTGGCGTACTTTAATAGCTGCTGCACAGAAACTAGCCACCCTACAGGTTATCTTGGGGTTTGTGTAGTGACACATGCATATTTCCTCCATATATTCGTTTCTGAAGTCCCACTTAAGATGCAGCTCATCCTAAAAAATCTGAGTTCTTCTGGAAATGACCAACTCATCCTGATAATCAGTTGTAGCTAGTAGTTTCCATGTGATTGGGATAATGAATTCACTCCAGGTTTTAGCCCACATTTTAAAGGAAATATCCAAGGTGTTGAATTCTGTCCTCAAAAGAGGATCAGTGCCTTAGCTCTGTAAACATTTGGGCTAAAATTGCAGGAATTTGTCCCACTCCCTGATGCAGCCAGGGCTGGTTTATGCATATATGGATGTTGCTGCTTGGATGTATGGACTCCGTTGGAAAACAATATATCTGAGGTGATGTCGGGTGATATTAAATGTACACCTGTGAGTTTCCATTGCAGTTAATAGTCAACAAGTTGTGGCAGATAACAAGATATACACAAGTACCTTTTGGTATACTGGATGAACTGTTAATCTGATCCTAAGACAGCTTTGTTATCAATATTTGATAAGGAACAAAGGAAGTGGCCAATAAGAGAACTAATTTCCATTTTATTAACTGCAGCAAGGCTAAGGATAGCTAAGAATTGAACAATAAAGCAAGATACTCACTTAAATGAATGGTATAAAGAGGTATGGGATATAGCTATTAATGATAAATTGACTTGTAGTATCAAAGTAAAGAAGGAATTAAAAAGAAATAATTTTATAGATTTGGGGTGGTGATTTATTGATTATATGTTAATAAAGGGGAAAGGAAATAAATCAACTGAAGAATCATTACAATTTTGGAAGGGGAATGGCGCTATTCGAAGTGAATGGATGTGGTCATATCTCTAATGGTCCCGGTGGTAGGGAGCACTAATTATCTAACTGTAGAATAGATTAATATTAAGAATATTTGGTATAAACGGTTTGTAAGTTTATGCTTTTTTTGGTATTAAGTATTGTGTTGTGTGTTTTGTAGTGTTATGTATTTTTATGTTGTTAAACAATTAAAAAAAATAAAAAAATAAGAGAACTGTTAATCTGTAGGCTGATGTTAGCTATCAACAAAAGTTACTCTTGATGCAGGTGAATTGGAATGAAAGTCTTAAGTCTAATTGCTAGTCCAAAATACAGCAGATCTACTGAAGCAATTACTAAATGGTAAGTTAACACTCAAGTAAATCTCATTGATGTCCATGAGTCAACTCTAATTAGAACTTGTAACAGTCAGTCAGGACAACTGGGCATATGCATGTGCATATGTACACACATACATATACATTATCTATCTATCTATCTATCTATCTATCTATCTATCTATCTATCTATCTATCTATCTATGAGAGAGAAAGATATCCATTTGTTTGGCTTAGTTCCCTCTCCCCTCCATCTTTTTTTCCTCTTACAACAAAAGCAGACCAAGCATTTCCAGAGGGCCTACTTGGTAATATTTTGCAAGTAATAAAAGGGTTGTTAAACTGTGTTGCTTTTGCTGTTGGCACTGAAAGAAACTTCTGTTTGCTGTGGTGGGTCTGACACATCTTTTACAGAAAAACAGCTCAATTCCTTACAGACATAGTCATATCTAAGTTCTCAGAAAATGATAAGTATAAGGTCTCCTATATCTAGGCATGGTTGCAGCTGATATTACTTAGCTGTGGCATGAACATTTGCTTGATTACGAAACTCAAACCAGTTGTCAGTAGGACCAATGAATTTCTATTTGCATTTTCCATGTCCTGCAGGGAAATGGTCTATGACATTGTAGAACAGTGCGGCCTTTCACAGTTGCAATTCCAAGCACAACACAACAGGATACAAGTGGTCCACTAACATCCTGTGGTTTCTGGAAGTGTTCCATAGAAGCATAAATTGTAACTGGCATTTCCTGTCCCCATGAAGATGACAAAATAGTATCAAAATAATCAGGAAAACTAATTTATCTTCCACCTGTTTTCTTAAACTCCCTATTTCCAGCAAGTGAAAACTTACACTTCGTTGTCTGTATGTACCTACCATTCATCTTCATCTGTCTCTTATAGCAATAATGCTGTTGCCATGGATGACATTTTTGAAAATCTACATGCACAATTAAAAATAGCTTCAGAATGTCAAATGGTACAAAATTCAGCAGGTAGAATTTGTCAGACTTCTGGGTCAGGTGCCCAGAGGAGGAGAAACAGCAAGATGGGCCTTTGTTGATTATAGTGTCTGTAATAAGCTGTGAGGGTGTATATACCTTAAAGGCACCAGATCTCATCTGATCTTGGAAGCAAAGCAGGGTCAGCTCAGGTTAGTACTTGGATGGGAGACTGCCAAGGAGCACCAGATGCTGTAGGAAGGAACTGGCAAAACCACCTCTGAGTATTCCTTGCCTAAGAAAACCCAATGAAAATTCATGGGGTTGACAGGTGACTCAAAGACACACGCGCACACACAGTGAGCTATGAGAGGTGGGGGAGTCTTTAAATCTTTTCCTTAAAATTCTACAGTAGTTTGGGTACTAATTACAAAAAGGAACACACTGCAAAAATGAACTTTATTAAGTAGGTTTGAAGTATTTTCTTTTTCTATTTCTTGTATGATGTCCTTTGTTATAGATTTTTTTTTAAAGTAGCATAGCAGGGGCTTCTTCATGGCAGGCAGTGTTGCCGTATGCTAGGAACACACATTAGTAATACCAGGGGACACAGAAAGTGGCCCTTGCTCTGGGATGCTCTTTATATCAGGACTGGCTTTGCAGATTGTAACATATAATACCAGACTCACCACAGCATCATGTTTGCTTCCAGACTCAGTTTAAAGGTCTGGTATAGGGGATTAATACAGCTGTCATCCAACAACATCTGGGAAGATTACATGTTCCAAGTTATATTTTGTTCCTATGAAGACATGCTCGTGGTCTTGAAATCAGTTTCTAGGACTTGCTCTTGGTGCTGTTGCCTGGTGTCTGAGGATTGAGCAGGACAGATGGGGCTGTTTCAGAGGTGGCAGCATGGCTCTGAGACAGCTGTCTAGTTGGGGTCCATCAGGCTTCCTCTTTAAGTACCTTCCAAAAGAAGCTGAATGCATATCTATTTTGGCAAGCTTTTAAAGTTTGGTTGATCCTGCTGTTTCTTCTCTTCTTGCAGCAGGTTTAGTCTTCTAAAGCTGAGCTTAACTAAGTGTTGTGATTTGATTTGCTGCTCTTAATGACAGATTTAACTGCATTTTATTATCCTGTTTTATGGTACATATTTTACATATATTAAATGCAGAATAAAGTTGCTGTTAGAATGTAAGAGCAAATTCAGCAATTGATTGGGGGAAATGGCTTAAATTTCAATTTAACAAAAACATTGAGTTATGGTGAACTCATAGAAACAGAAGCTAATGTTTGTATCTGAAGGCATTTCCAGATGGAGAATTTTTCATGCTATCAATTAGAAGGCACTCTGCAGCTGTGTTGTCTTTTTCTGCTTTTAACAGATTTTTCTCCTGTAAGGAAAAAAACTGAGGAAGCTATACAAAAACCAGGAAGGATTATGAGTAGAGATTGATGTTGTCTGAGGTCCCTATAAAAATCAGCGCATGAGGAAGGGCCATGACATGATAAAAGCTTCATCTGAAAGCTCTCTCAGGCACAAATCTCCTAATAGTTTAGTTGTTTCTCTCAATTTGTGGTTGCAGCAAGAATGCAAATGTTGCACAAGTCAGATTCTGAGCTTCATTTACACCTAAACATCTATCTTGTCAGGTTTCCAAGATAGCCTTGACCCATAGGAAGCATAGCAGACAAATGGCCCATTTGGACATATATGTTTTGTTCCATTTGTAAAAAGGATGAATTGGAACCACGGAGAACAGGGTTCATGTGCCTTTAATAGTTGGGCAGAAGAGTAACCTTGGGTCTTCTCATGTGGCACCGGCTGAAATTCTTCCTTCTGCTTTTAACTTTCACAGGCACAAGAGGCTTGGGCTTATCTTTTGCTACCTGTAAAAATGGAATGACGTGTGATTCCTTGTGAGTGCCCAACTAAGAGAGCAATTAATGCTTCCAGGCCTGATAATTCCCAGGTTCGCAGGGTTTCTGCCATGTGCCTCTGAGGTGGGGCAGAGCACCTGTACCCTTAAATCATGGGTGGGCAACTGCAGCAAGACCAGAAGCCAGTTTGTCTCCCCTGAGACACTCCAAGGTTGCACAGAGAGCCAAAAAAAGGTCAAAAACCAAAACCACAAGCATGGGAGTGTCCAGATGTCCATGTCTGGTTTTGAGAAAGGTTTTTTTAAAATAGTAAAAACAATTGAGGGAGCTGAAACCTCATCAAAGGGTGTATTGTTGCTCATGGAGGTTTTCAGGAGAGTGAATTTTACCCTTGCAGGGAGAGTGCTCAGGAAAATAGCAGTCAAGGGGGACTGCAAGCCATAAAGACAGGCTTGGGGGCTGCATGTGGCCCAGAGCTGCACTTTGCCCACCTTACATAGTGGCCCAAACAATTAAAAACATCAGCACATGCAGAATACAGGTGGTTTTCATACTCACTGATGCTGCATGTATCCTGCCCTGCCCTTCATTCCATCTAAACACCTTGTGGATTATTTCTTTATTTTCCACCTCATTCTACTAGCAAATCCTCTATTGATTAAAAAAGGTAGTCTGAGGGCTTTTCTTTGTGAGGCAGACTTTCTTGTGTCTAAATTGCAGTTAAACTAGCTGCTAAACTCTAGCATGTGTTTGCAAACTAAACTATACTTACTTTAATATCTATCATGTGGCTCTTCATCTGTCTCCTATTTTTAAAGACCAGAATATGTGCAAGAATTATTAGTGACTTGCCGTCAAGCTGGAGGGAATCTAGGAGAGGAAAGTGCTGTGCAAAAGTCACTTATTTCCGATGTACAGTCCTGGGAATTTCTTGGTTTCCCAGCTTCTGAACGTACATATTTGAATTTCCCAGAGGGTCTCAGCAGGTCTGAATTCCTTTATGCCTTGGGAAGGCTGCTCAGTGAATCGTGGGCTTCTTCATGTTTAAAAAAAAGAGGGGAGGGAACCAATGGCCCATGATCTTTAAAGAGACATTCCTAGCTGCAGCCCATGGAAAGTTAGTTCTTTAAAGTAATTTGTCGTGTAATTCATTATGAAGGCCAAAAAAGAGAACTCCTTCCATGGATGTTACAAATCATGGCCAGAAATCTGTATTAGCTACTTAGTTCAGTACTGAGAGAAGCAACTAAACCGTTGGGAGATATGTGCCGGAGAGGACTTTCAGATGAAGCTTTTATCATGTCATTGGCCTTCTTCATACTTAACTAAATAATTTCTCCTAACCCATCCACCTCAGAAAACCTTGATGGAAACATCATTCACCTGCACTCCAGTCACTGGCAGAAAGCACCTCCTTCTCTTTATGCAACTGATGCCCGATAAAGTAGGTTTTGGGGGGAGGGAATTATGATCGTGGCAATACTGCCAAAATTGTCCAGGATTTAACTCTGGCATGGGTGAAGGGTGCATCCTGACCTTACTAGGTTTGCATGAAATGCACCCACATGGATACGTAATGCACAAGCTACTCTAGAGTTAAACCCTAGATTCTGAAAAACTGGACTCTGAAGAGTGAGAACAATCCAGCTGCAAGGTATTAGGTGTGTAAATTTTTAAACTTGGGCTTCAAGCAGCTCCCCAACCCTGCCTCCTATGCAATTCTCCCAAAGTATGTATTTTTTCATCTGCATCACAAAATGTGGGAAAGTATGAAAAAAAAGTTGTTTTTTAGTGTTTTTATTTGTTGAGGAACTGTAAATTAAGTAACTGCATATTGAAAAGCAAATCAGATGTATTTTCCCTTCATCTCCAGTCAGACTGTTGTCTGTGTGAGTCTCAGGTTTCAGGCAGAGATTTCTCCAGGGGTCCTTTTATACCACACAGTTACAGTATTTTGCTTCCACTTTAACTGTCATGGCTCCATCATATGGGATCCTGAGATTTACTCTTTCATGAAATGGTTAGAAGTCTGATCCAAGAGCTGTAGTTCCTCCCCAAACTACAAATCCTAAGATTCCATAGGCAAGCACCATGGCAGTTGAAGTGGAATCAAAATGCTACCATTGTTACGTGTCAAAAGGCCCCAGCATTTCTACTGAAGGTCCTTTGAGCTGGTGGTGCCTTGAGATTGAACTGGGGACCTTAGCATGCCAGTGAGATGTGACTTCACAGTGCTTTGTGCTATTGTTTGTGCAGCACTTGGATCTTTTGGGGAAAATTCAAATGGAAAACAACTTTGGAAAAAACAGAGGCTCAAGCTGCTCGTAAATATTTGTACACACAGGTTCCAGCTGTGACCCTGGAATCTGAGCCAGCTTTCCCATGAAATAAAAGAGAACTTAGGACAGTTACCTTTGTGGAGACTGCAGTTCCTGAAATCCCTAAGACATCATAGCAATTGGCTATGGGATTCTGGGAGCTGTAGACCAAAACGATAGCTTTCCCAATTCTGAGACAAAGCAAGGCAAGTGCCTCAGATTGTAGAGAGGGAGAGCAAATGTAATGAGCTATGAGTTAAAGTCCTTTGGGAGATTCTCATGGTCTGCTTCACTTACATTGCCACTACAGAGCACACACACACATTAATTATTTGTATGTATGTTGGGGTGATGAGGTGGAGTCATTTATATATTTTTCCTGAGGCAGCAAAATTTCTTGGCTCAGGACTCTCTCCAGTAGCAGGTGAAGTTTAAGGTGAATGAGGTTCTCTTTTTCTAAGCGTAATTGCACAGAACAAGGCTTGACTCAGCAAATGTCGGTGTTGGGCCACTGCTCCTGAAAAGCTTACAAAACGGAGAAAAACAGATGAACATCTCTGAGCCAGATCATGTTATTTTTGTGTGTGAAAGTTTCATATCTCTCATCCGGCTTTTTAGTCTGGAGCTTTCTGACTCATTATTTTTTAATGTCTTGGGTTGGCAAGGCTTCCTCGCAAGGACGGCTGTAGCTGACTTAAGTCTGAAGAAGCCGTCTCTTCCTCTGGCAATTATGACTCCCCCCTACCCTGCATCCAGGGATACACTTCCTCTCCAGCACTGAACCAGATCTCAGCAAAATAGTACAAAAGGTCACAAAGCTAATCAACTTAAGCTAAGCCAAAGAAAGATGCTCCAAAGGCAAGCCTGATATCTGAGCAGCAAGCAGAATATTTTATGCTACATAAAATGTTGGAGTGCCCCATTGGTATTAACAGACTATTCTTCCTTGTAAGACTTACAGTTTTGATCTGAGATCGTGTCCAGAGATTGCCATTTTCACAATAACTTAGTATGAGAAAGCTATCTCTCTAGGGATAGAACTTTTTTTTTTTTAAAAAAAAGGCAAATATCTCTTAGTGAGAAACTGCCATCTTTTTATTATTATTTTTTTTAAAAGCCTGATTATCCTGTGTTTGTTGATATTTCTGAACGTAGTTTTGGGTCATCCTTATAGCACTAAAAGTGGTTGTACAAAGGAAGACAATATCACAGATCGGATCTATGATGCTGCAGTGCTCACAAACAGGAAACAGCTGTTTCTCTTTACTCTCTCAGCTTTGCTAGTTGGACTGAGTTCATAGTTTCTACTGGAGACATGATATATATTTCCAGAGTGCAGAAAGTAGCATGTGCATTGCTGATACTGCAGCTGAATGCCTCTAAGAAGCTGGCTCCCCCTTGACCAGCAAGGACAGTGAACCACCTGGGGTTATACAATTACAGGTGCATGATGGCTGTGAAGTAAACTTTATTGCCCAAGGAAGAGGCATTAACTAAATGGAGCAGCCGCATCTGGTTGAGAACAAGACCCTCTGAAAACCCTTAAGGGTGGAAGAGTTCATATTAGAAAACAGAATTCCCTTGAAAGAATTAGGGACTTCTAGTATTTAGCATGCTGCATGAAAGTCAACGACATGATCACTAGGCATGGACTGTTCTCTGTCAATAGTCATTACGCTTGTGGGAAAGCTCAACAGTGCGTGGACACTGCTAGTAGTAGTAGCAGTAGCAATAAAAATACATGCTCATGAGTACAAAGGAACAATTGAGCCAGCCTCTTGCCAAACTAAGTATGCTGGAGAATATGGATCTTGCCTTAATGTAAAACTGCAGGGGGCTTTATAAATGAAGTACTTTGTGAATTTAGAGAATTATTCTGTTTTGTGCCAGCATTTAAATTGTGCTGGGGAAAATGTTTTTATGCCCCACAGGACACTCCAGGATTCCAAAAACATTTTAAAGCCCTGATTCCTCCAAATGCCCAATGAGGTGTGTGAGGACAGTTTCACCACGTGTTGGCCCTTTGGGCTATTCTTGGCCCAGGAGAGGCTTTTTGTAAAACCAGGAAGAGACTCAGAAGTAACTGCTAGGTGACTTCCTGTGAGACACACACATACCATCTCCCTGGACTGAAAAAAGCTGCAGAGGGCAAAGCAAGGTGAAAATACCCAGAAGAGGGTGCTTGGGGACGTTTTAGAGGAAAAAATATTTTTGAATTATCTTGCAAAAGGTGTGGCCTGCCATGGTTTCCTGGACTGTCAGTGCAGCCACCCCCTCAAATCAATAGCTGCCCACCCTAATTTATCTTTTCTGAATAGTCTTGGATCTGAAGTGCTGTCTCCCATTAGAGAACATTTCGGCTTGTGCTTGTAGATAGTTATCCATTTTCTTGCTTGCTTGCATCACATTCCATGTGCATGCATACACACAAAGAGTGGACAGGTTTTTTTTGTGTATTCCATCTTTTTGGGGCAACCTCCTGTTTCCCAGCTATTGAGCTTTTTTGGAGTGGGGGTGAGAGCAGGGCTGAAAAGGCCTTGTGCATGTAGACAAGAACACACAGAGCTCCTTGTGTCTTAGTCTGTGCTTAGAAATGTGCATTCCCTTTTTAATTTGTTGTTGATGCTATGCAATTGGATCAAAAGTTAGAGTGATGCCTGTGGCCAACACATTTCCCTGGGCTGACAACAAGAAGATTCCCATGCATCAATGTAGATATTAAAGTGAGGTGTATTTTGGTTTGATTTGGTTTTGGCCAGGACTGCTGTTCTTGGCCATTTCCACACTACACTCTTATAACACGATTATTCCACTTTCAACATCCTATGGAATCCTGGGGTTTGCAGTTTTAAGGAGGGGCCGGCTGGAAACTGCAAACCCCAGGATTCCATAGGATGTTGAAAGTGGAATAATCGCACTATAAGAGTGTAGTGCAGAAACGGCCCTTATCTCATCAGTCACTCGTCAGAGTTCTCTCTGCTACACAACTGCTAAAGGTGCAGCAGCCCTGTTCTCAGTAGCATCCGGTCACTCAGCACCTGGCATTCATTACTGCTGAAATGCAACCATTTCTTTTGTGCCTCAGAGGAGAGCCTACACATATTTGAGGAAAAAGCAGGTACTCAGTCTAGTATTGTCCATCAGGCCTGATTCCTGCTGCATCAAACAGGTGAAAAATTGGTCTCCATTTGAGAGTCGTTACTGTATAGATATCAGAACCGAAAGACCATGAGGTACAGCCAAAGACTTGGACCTGCCATGTGTGAGATATTATTTTTTCTGCTAGTAACAACAGCCAAGCCTCTTCACCTGTAATCCGTGTCAGCAAGTGCTTCTGAAAGTCTCTTCAGTTTCAAAAGCTGGGGCTTTGTTGTCTGGGAGGGGGGTTGTTGGTGAAGAAACAGGCACCAAAAGCATTTATTGGCACAAGGAACTAGTTGTGTCACTTCTTGACTCCTGCACACAATAAATTTTCCAATGGCTACAGAAAGATTATGTCTTGTCAGTCAAGCCTTGGTTAACTAATAATGAAATGATACTAGTTACAGTTCAAGTTTAACCCAGATTGTGCATTGTTTGTTTTTTTCTTCAGTTTTGAAATTTTAAAAACCCTCAAATTGAGGCTTTGTCCTTTTCTTGCATATGTTGCTCAACCTTCTCCCTTGTTCCTAGGGCCATCCATTGTGACACCCCCTAAAGACATCTGGAACGTCACTGGAGCCCAGATTTTCCTGAGTTGTGAAGTCATCGGAGTTCCAACCCCAGTGCTCACCTGGAACAAGGTGAATGACCTTTGGTGTACATTTTGAAAATGATCCAAAAAGGAGTTCTGTGAAACCGGCATTTAAATGGATGGAAGCCACGACAGAGTGCTGCCCAGTTCTTCTGTGCAAGTCTGAAGGAAGTGAATGGAATTCACAAAACAAGCCAGAGCTCCTCATTCTTTTCAGTGGATTTTATGCAGAACTTCTAGTGGACTGTGTTCTTTGCAGCAGCCGTTTTTCTGCTAGCGGTAGCCTTCTGGGTAATTATAACATGTCGAGAGTTATAGAAGACAAATGGGAGGGTTTTGGTAATAGGAAAAATAACTTTTAAGCCGCTAATCACATTAAGAAATTATCATACGCTCATGCCAGATCCAGAAGGGGAGAGCATTAGAACAAAATGAGAAGGCAAGGCCAGGGGGAATTGAAGTGTATGCCAAGCCAAACACTCCCTCTGAGCTCTGCAAGCATAACTTAAATTGCTGGACAGGGAAACTCTGAACAACAAGCATTTGGAAAAGTAAAACTGCTTTCTCTGCAAAGAATAGGAATTATAAAATCCTCCCCATGTCTTCTAGCACCTACCTCTCCCCTCACCAATTTATGCCTCAATAGGTTCTGGTTTCATTTCTGGTTATCCTCATAAAACAAGCCTTGATACACTTTACCATATTAGGCCTTTGTGGGGAAGAGGAGCAAGCGTTAAAGAATGACACTATAAGCTCAAGCAGTTTTGGAAACATTTAAAGACGTAACGGATCTGGCGATACCGAATGGTTTTCCTGTCATCATTCATGCAATCGTGTTGAGGGAAGGGGGCGGTCAGGGGAATTGCTGTTAGACTTTAGCAGCTAGAGTATGAAACTAGATAACATAAGTGGCCTTGGTTGATACTGTAGTGGCTAAGGGACTGAGGTTTGTGTTTGAAAGTCCTTGGTTCCCAGCTTCTGCCCAGCCTTGTTTTTGATTCCTCTTTAGTTCAGCCTAGTTTGAATGGGATAGGTCTTTTCTTTAGGAAAAAAAAAAGTTTGCAGGATATACCTGTGCTCCCAGGCCCCTAACTGTCCTGATTTGGCAGACAGTCACAAAATATCCTTTGTCATCCCACTTTTTCAGACCCTTTGAAAATGTCCCAGTTTCTTTCTCCATTCCCACTTCCCCTTGTATCCTCATTTAATTTGTAAACAGAGTTCGAAGTGCAAAAGTAGTTTGCATTCTGTTATCTTGGGGGGTAGGAAAGGAAGGGCAGGTTCATGATTTTCCCATTAAGCTCAGGCAAAAGCAAATTGCTGCTGCTTCCCCTAGCTTTTGTGTCCTTCCTCACTAGTAACTTTTGCCATCTTGATCACACTGTGAGGTTGTTTGGCTTATCTGGAAAGCTTTTCTTCCCCTGATGGACTGCTCTTCTCCTAGAGAGTCAAGGAGAAGACATCAAGTGATGTGGGAGACCCTGAATTTATTAGAACACTAGGGCTGGAATCCTATTAGCAATATAGTTGTGCCCCTGGAAGAAAGAAAAAGCCATTGCCCTCCCTGACCTCCAGTGTATGTTGCAGTACACTTCCTGAAGATTCAGAGGTGCGATGGCTGTTCCTTTTTCCCAGCCAGACACTTCCCAGGGGTGTCTGTGGCTCCCTAGGCAGTATTTACCCATGGAAGCATGCCCCAGCAGAGTCAAGCTGCCAGTTGCACTGGGGACAAAAGCAGAAGCCCAAGACTTAGTGAAATTACACTAGTGGAACTTTACACTCCACTGCAACTGGATATTGGCGTAGTGACATAGCCCTCCCAGTTCACTTAGGAGCTTGCTCAGACAGTGAGAGATAAGGGCTGAATTGGAAGACCGAAACCATCTCCCCGCATCCCTGTTTGTAGAATTTTGTGGTCCAAAGCATCCTCTATGAAGCAAAATTTGGCATATCTGTTTTTTAGGTAGCACAAAAGCATAACCAATCAATTAAGAGGCAGGATCCAAAGACCTTCTTAGGTTCACCAAAGCAGCTTATATTAGTCCAGTTGTTACTGGTTTGTTTTGTTTGTTGAAGTGATATTTTCGATCCTTATCAGGAACTGCTTATGAAACACAGTTTCTGAAACTCAAAAACATAATTTGCCGTGCAGCATTTTGAGAGAAGGGGGGGACTGCTGTTTGGTGAGAAATAAAAAAAAAAATCACCTCCAGCTCATGGAACCAATTTCAGAGTTCTCTGGATCCTGACCAACATTAAGAACTATTTTAAACATCTAGCCTCTATAGGAAATAAAATTAGGTACTGGGAAATTGAGAGATAATTTCAAAAAACAACTCCTTTCAGTCTTCCTCCTTTTCCCTCTTATGCCAGATTACAAGGGGACAATATGGTGTCCAAAGAATGGAGCTTCTTCCAGGAGATCGGGATAATTTAGCCATCCAGACTCGTGGTGGTCCTGAGAAACATGAAGTTACAGGGTGGGTGTTGGTAAGTACCAATTCTCTTACAATCATGACTAAAGCAATTCCTTGTAACTTTGATAGGGCAACAGCATGTTTTAGGCAGAAAATATGCTTTTCAACCTTCAGGACCAGGTCGGAAGCACTGCAGCAGGGAAATGAGATTATGATTTCAAGGCTATGTTTACTGAATGGTGTAGCCTTTGTATATTTGATACTCATGTTTAATAAAGTACACGCATGCCCGAATTGTTCAGTCAGTTCTCAGAATGCATGAAAGAGTGGTGTTGTATACATCAGGTCTGTGCCTGTGCGTAGAAACTATATAGATGTTGCCTGTACATATAGACTAGCAGGCCTAAGATAGGTGCACCCAGTGAGTAGGAAAAAAAAGCACAATCTATATTTGATTTTGTGTACATTTAGTGTGATCAATTGTATAGTTGTATTTGAAAAGTGGAACTTTTTTTTAGTTTTCATGTAATTCGTTTCAGTTTTCCATAGCAATGAGAAAAGATGTGCAGTGGTGCATCTTCTAGGATGTGCTCTTACTTCACACTGGGCAGTGCTCAGACCAACCACATGCAACAGGCCTATATAAACTAAGTGTGTGTCACTGCCTCCTCCCCAGCAGCCACCCACCTTGTACATATTTACGTGTACTTGGAAAGTACTCTCTACAGAAATATGACTGAGCATTTCTGTTGCCTTGATGTTTTGAATGTCTAGAACCCTCTGGTGCCATGCCATGCTAAGGAATACTTTCTCTCAAATAAATAGTCCCCATGCTAAATTTTGGTGATGAGATCTTGCACCAGATACCGTTGCCTTGGGACAGCACCATGGTTCAAAATGGGTTACATCAGTGCTTCTCAAGTTGTCTCACGTGGAGGACTGGCATTTTTTCCCCACTGTGCTAGGCACCAGTACAACATTTCTCCCTCTTGGTTACAACTGTTTCTATCTTTTCTGGAAACTCTCTATAGACTGGCAGCCAATCAATCACAGACCCAGTACCACTTTGAGTAGCATTGGCTTACATGATACATCTTTGGTCTTCTGTTTGCAGACAAGCTCATTTGGCTAACTCAAGGAAGGTCCTTTAGAAATACTTGTTTAAAAATATATAGTTTCTGGCAGACTTTATTTTGGAGCTCTGTTAATTTATTTTCACTGCTGATTGCCAATTTAAACAAAATGCAGTATGTAGTTTTTGCGTTATACTGAGAGCTCATTAAAA